>JACDJE010000152.1:1632565-1773648 GCA_016647715.1 Pavo muticus
AAAAAAAAAAAAAAGACCCACCGAAAAAAAAAAACAAAAAAAAAACACCTCACCCACTCACCCCAGCCCAGCGAAGGAGCGAGAGATGAGAAGAGGGGGATTAGAGCTGCGAGCTCTGCAGAAAGCGGTTGGGTTCAGGTATGTTGTTTCGCTGAGTTATTGAAAGCATCATTGATATTTAGAGGATGATAAAAGTCCCGCCTCGCCCCCAGCTACAGTCTCGCTGGAGCCGCGGTGCCTGCAGAAGATTGCCCAGCCTCATTACAGCAATTATTTTCCTTCTAACTTTGCCTCAACCTTAACGTTTTAAATTGCTGCAAATGAAAGCAGAGGGGAAAAAAATAAAAGAAAAAGAAAAGGGAAAAGAAAAAAAAATAATGGAAAAAAAAAAAAAAAAACCTAGAGAAAGTCCTAATAGTCCCAATTTCTCTGCGCTCATTCCCAGAAAGTAAAGACAAAGCACTATGTAAATATATATATATATATAAAATATATACATATATATATATATATATATTAAAAAGGAAAATCAACGCTGCCTTACTATAACGACCTGCACAACGAAACTGGGTCTGGGGGCAATGAAGGGTCCCTGGGCTGTCACCCGGCGTGGGGATGCAGCAGCTGCGGTGCCGGTGGACGGAGGGCGGCTCGGCTCGGCACAGCGCAGCCCAGCACTGCAGCCCGCTGCCTCGGCCGTGCCCGGAGCTTTCCGCCCGGCCGCGGTGACCGCTCCCAGCGGGGCCGGCCACTGCGGGCTGCGGGGCGCCTGGATCCACGGTGCCGGGCAGGGACAGGCGCCGAGCGGTCCCGGTCCGCCGTCCCCAGGGCGGCGGGGCTCTCTGGGGGCTGCGTCTTCACGAACAGCACCATCTCCATACCCCATCCTCGGACAGCTCCGTCCCCGCTGCCTCGTCCCCAGCCCCAGCATTGCCTCTGGTCATAAAACTTTTGCCGCCACCACGTCGACCCCGATAACCCCCTCTCCTCCCCAGCGCCCCACAGGGCTCCCTTCCTCCGAGCTTGGTCTGCAGAACGGAGATGTGCTGGAAGCCCAGCCCTCGGTCTCCCCCCCGACAGGGAGGCGCAGGTCAACCCATCCCCGCAGCCGTCGGGGCTGCAGCCCTGCTGCTTCCCGGAAACAGCAGAAAAAAGGAATGATTTCCTACCGGCCGGGCCACGCAGATGCCTGGGGCAGTCACTACAATATCAGTGGCCCCAGAGCTGGTGATGCTGCTCTAAAGAGGAGAAGGGAAAGAATCTCGGACAGCTGCAGGGAAGGAGACACAGCTTCATTGCCCCAGGTGCGTGCTGCTCCCAGACAGGAGGAACAGCCCCTGGCAGGGCCAGTCTGCTTTCCTGTCCTC
Organism: Pavo muticus; assembly: GCA_016647715.1. Taxonomy (NCBI): domain Eukaryota; kingdom Metazoa; phylum Chordata; class Aves; order Galliformes; family Phasianidae; genus Pavo; species Pavo muticus. The sequence continues at coordinate 1,633,933 of JACDJE010000152.1, forward strand.
CACACACATTCAGTCTGGCATAATTGCCAGCAGAGCAAGGAGCAAAGAAAGTACATGAAGCAAACAGTAGCTTAAAATTAATTTATTTAACAAATATAGCTATAATATAAATGATAATAAAATTTCAAATATACAGTATATTACATAGTACACAGAGAGCCCCTTCCTCAGGAGCTGGCAAAGGAATGGCCACAGGTTAACAGCTGCCCTGCAGGGATAGGAGAGACGGCTCTGCCTCCTGCCCTCGCCTTGCAGGAATGTCCTTCTGGGCCGTCTTTATGCCCTTTCCCTGCCACAGTTCCTTCCCCAGGTGCCAGTGGAGCCGCACCACGGGTTCCTTCCTGCCAGGCACAGAACAGCTCCCAAGGCTGCAGGTCTGGACAAGGGGAGCGGAGAAGTCTCTGCCGGGGGCCGCACGGGCGGCTCAGCCCTATGTAAGGTGGTACATACTGTATCCCACGTGCGCCGTGTACAGTCCCACAGGGGCCACAGGCAGCCCTGCTCGCTGGAAGGGGCTGGAGGCTCCATACAGGGATGCGCCAGCCACTGCTGGGCCACCCAGCGGGAAGGAGATGCCGAATGCAGCGGGAGGGAGCATGGGCTTGGCTGCCATCTTCAGCTTCTCCAGCTCAGCCTCCTGCAGCCGCTTGGCCTTGGCACGGCGGTTCTGGAACCAGATCTTCACCTGCGTCTCGGTGAGGCTGAGTGAGCTGGAGAACTCGGCGCGCTCGGCGATGGACAGGTACTGCTTCTGGCGGAATTTCCTCTCCAGGGCCAGCAGCTGGGCCGTGGTGAAGGGCGTGCGGGGCTTCCTGTTGGTCTTGTGCTTGCGCAGGGTGCAGGCAGGGGGGCTCAGCCGCCCTGAACAGCAGCAGTGAGGAGAGGAAGAGACATAGGTTAGCAGCAGCCTAATACGCTGTCAGGGGAACATCATGCCCCCATTCCTCTTAAAGCAAAGCCCCCAAAACTCCACCGTTTGGATCTGTTGGTTCTCCCTGCCCGGGCAAGCTTAAGACCCATGAAGAACATGGATATTTCCCTAAGTTTCACAGAGTTTTAAAACTCCTGACCAAGAGCCCTCGCAGCCATTTGAGCTCTGTGGGGATACCTCCTCTGGCTCCATGGCAAACCCCCACCCGGAGCACATACGAAGGGATCGGGCCTTGCAGAGACTTGCAGCATCCCTTTATCGAATTAAGGAAAAAACATAGACTCAAAGGGCTGGGCTGGTTTCTGAGGCTCAAAGCCTCTTCATTAGGCCCCCGGGTACATGATTAAACATGTAATTAATGAGGGACTGTGAATTCACACTCAGCCTCTCTATCAGCACTTCATTTCTCTCCTCGTATTTAATATTATTAAGGGGTTCTCCTTGCTCTGCCCGCTTTTACTTAGGAAAAAACACAAAACTTTCACTTCTCTTTTTAAATAAATCCACTTTCTGGGAAATGTTCCTTTCTCCAAAGGAAAAAAGCAAAGAGGTGAACACCCAAAGGCAGCCCCAGCGCTGCTCGCCCCACTCCGGGGACATCACGGGCCTCCGCGATCCCGCTCCTCAGCGTCGGGCTTAGTTCGCATCTCTCCGTATTAAGGCAGCGAAACGACGGGAACCGCCGCTCTTCGGACTGCCGGAATAAAGCACTTCGAGGAGGCGCGGGGAGCCGCAGCCCGCACAGACGCGGAGGCACTGATGGGACCGTATCTCTGCGGGTCCTTATTAAATATTTAAGGCCACTTTCAGAAAAAAAAATAGAAATATCCAAAACACTGCTGAGGCCAAGTGCCGCTCACAGACTGAGCCCAGAATTAACTATAAGCGCAGAGCTGATTATTTTTTATATTTTTCCCCTCCCCGGTTAACATTTGGCCCAGCAGTCGCCCTGACGCGCCCTCTCCCTTCTCCTCCGAAGCCGCCGCCTTCGGGCGACATTCGCAGCGTTTCGGTGGTTTGGAAACTCCCGCCCGGCCGCGCAGCGCAGGCCGACCCCAGGCTCCGCTTCTCCCCCTCCCACCTCTACTTACTGGGCGGGGGCGGCGAGAAGCGGGGGCTCTGCATCCAGGGGCTCCGCTCCGGCTTCTCGGGGCTCTCAGCCTTGAGCAGCGCGTCCTCGGGCAGCTTGCCCAGCGCCCCGACGGACGGGAAGTGGCCGCCGAGAGACAGCGGCGACGTCGGTGCCTCCGTCGTCAGAGCGCCGAGGTTAGCTCGGGCGGAGCCCAGCGGGGGCCCGGAACCCTCAGGGCCGTCTCTGCCACCCGGCGGCTTCCTGCGGTCGGCCATGAGCGCTTCTACGCTGAAAGGCAGCGGGGAAGGGGACACCTTGGGTTTGTCGCTCTCCTCCTCACTGCCCATCGCCACCGCGACGGGGAGGCCGCCGCCGGGCTTGCTGAAGGCGGAGGCGGGCGGCTCGTCGCTGCGAACGCCGGTGGGCGCGGTGGTCATGTCTGCAGCCGGGGCCATGCAGGGCCGCCCCGCTGTCGCCGTGCTTCGCGGGAGCGTCGGCCGCGGCTCATGGGGGCGCGGCGGGGGCGCGGGAGCCGTCGGCGCGGTCCGGCCCCGCGGCGGGCGGCGACGGTTGATAAAGAGGCGCGGGAGGCGGTGCCACCCAATCAGAGCTCAGGAGGGCGGGGCGGGCGCTCCCCATTGGCTGAGGAGCGACGGCGGCCCGACGGCGGCCCCGGGAGAGGGAGGGGGCGCGGCGCGGCGCGGCCCGGCCTGGCCCGGCCCGGCCCGGCCGTCGGGGCGGAGTGGGGAGAGAGGGGTGCTCTGCGCTCGGAGGGAAGGGCCCGGGCGGCGGGGCTGGGGACGGGCTGGGAACGGGCTGGGAATGCCGCACCGGGTGGGGCTCAGACTTCGGGAGTATGTTCGCTAACGTCGGGGAAACGGCGGTGGAGGAGCAGAGCTGAGTGGCCCGAATATGGGGCTGGGTTGGGCATGGGGGCTCGGAGGGAGTCCTGCGTGTAGTAGAGGAAGAAAAAAAGAAAAAGAGAAAGAAAAAAGAAAAGGAAAAGGAAAGAAAAAAAGTGCTATTTTGGGGGTTTGGTTTGTTTTGAAATGAACGTCGGCCCCGAGGTGTATTTGCTCCGTGTCCCATGGCTTAGGTGCGTGCGTGACGTGGGATGATTAAATGCTCGCTCGCCTAAAAAGGAGCATCCCAGCCCCCGCTCCATGAAATCCCGGCTATTCGGTTTTGTAAATGCACGTTACGAGCCCTTGTCCCCGAGCCCAGGACGGACGTGCGGTACCGGGGGCCGCTCTCACACCGCGATGGCCGCTCGCTGCGAAAAGTTTATTGATAGCTGCGGGGCTGTAATCTCCGTCAAACACAGGAGGCTCCGCACTCATTTAGGGGTAATTATCCAAACGGGAGGGCCGGAGAAATCCCTTTTAGCCGGACTCAATAAAGATGGGAGATTAGGGGCAGATATATCATGAAATGAATTGATAGAATCGAGGTTTTATGAGCTGATAAGCAACGGGATCTGGTTGGAATGGACTGTCCCTCGCTCAGCTCCGCACACCGCGCACGGACGGGGTGTATATATGCTATGTATGCTATGCATACAATGGGTGCTGCCCTGCATCCCTACTCCCGACGCACGCAGCTCCGGATGCCGCCTCCCGGCGCAGCGCAGCGCACCCCGCGGGGCCGGGGCCGGTATCCCGCTGCCCGCAGCCCCCTCCGGGCCGGGGCGGGNTCCTGGTGGTGTCTGTGCTGAAAAACAGTGTTTTGTAGCTGAGAATTTGCTCTATCAAATAGATATCAATTATTGTGCTTTTTATATTTATAATTTCCATGGAAATAAATTGGAGGCATTTTGGAGCAACCTTTGTAGACATGGCCCACTTACAATTCCTCCTCACGCAGTGTGGACCAGGTAAGCCAAAAGGCTGGACACATTTTGGCATGCTGACTGTCACTGACTCCTGTTTCTCTCCATCTCTTCCAGCCCCACAGCACACATATCGCATTTTGCAACCCTGCTGTCTGTTTTATAAACAGAATGTAATTCATACTGTTTATGTAACCTCTTACCCAAAGAGAGGGTTGACAGAAAGAAAATTCTCCAGCCAGACTGACAACATCCATGACATCCCACTGTCTCTTCTTGTGGTTTACCATGGATGCGGTTTCACTGTAAGTCCAAAGCTCATTCCAGGGTTTTGAAAAGGAGTTATGGCTTTTAGTGAGCTAAGTGTGAGGAGCAGATGCTCCCCAGGACTAAAGCACATGCGGTATTATGATGGCAGGTGTCAGAACCCCAGAAAGTCCCTTCCAGTCCTTTGCTGATGTAAATGGCAGCAGGTCCATTGGCTCACATGTAAATACGTTTATGGTGTAAGACAATTGCCCCTTAATTTTTAAAGCATCCCAGCATTTCTTCTGTATTTGTTAGCTGATATTTGCATAATAATGCCCAATGCACACAAAACAGTGGATCAAAAGAAAGTTGTTCCTTCCCTTCAGCTTGCCTTTGGGAAACCATTCTCTTTCCTCCCTTCCTGGGACCTTCCCTTGCACTGCTTGCAGTCTCCCTGATCACATAATTTTGTCATTCTCTGCTAACAGTCCTCCCACTGCCGTTTCCTTTCTCTCTCGCATGCAGAGTGAGCCTGAGTAATTGTGAAACCTGCAAATTGCCTGCCTGGGTGCTCTTTCTCTTTCTGCATTGATGGTGGCAGTCAGAGAGATTTGCCATCATAGGGTACCTGTCCGAAGCACATCAGGTGCGCATCCCACTCTACCTGCTGCTGTGTGTCCGACACAGAACACCTACAACAAATATCATTATGCAATTGGGCTGAAAGAACATCCATTTTGGAATTAATCTTTTTCTGCCTCTGTCCCCAGAGCTTGGTCCTGCCCTGTGCTCATCACCCTGACCCTATCATCCCGCTGTATGCCCCAGAACAGTGCTTAAGGACACTGAATCATTCACAAATTTTGAACATTGCTTCTACAGAACTCCTTCCCAAGGCTTCCCTTGCTAGCAAGGCCTGAGCCTGTGTTGTTTGACTGAGCAGCTTTGTATGTCCTATAGAGGTTTGTTTCTTTTCCAAGCAAGAAGAAATGCTGAGAGCATTTATATCCCCATGAGAGCCAGCTGGTTGCTGCGAGCACTGCCGCACTGGGAGCACAGGGGTGAGCACATGACCTGTGCTGGGAGAGGTTTGCTCTGTGCTGCGGTGCAGTCCTCAGCTGTCCTAAGATAAAACGAGTGGGTTCGCATGGTGGATTTAATGCACATTCCTGGCCAGCTGAGAGGGACTGTCCCCAGGTATCTCCCACTCTTGTTCTCCCTGCTGTTCAACAGCAGGACAAGGGAAAATAGTTTTAAGTTGAGGGAAGGAAGATTTAGGTTGGATGTCGGGGAAGTTCTTTACTATGAGAGTGGTGAGGTGCTGGAACAGGCTGCCCAGAGAGGTTGTGGATGTGCCATCCCTGGAGGTGCTCAAGGCCAGGTTGGATGGGGCCCTGGGCAGCCTGGTCTAGTATTAAATGGGGAGGTTGGTGGCCCTGCCTGTGGCAGGGGGTTTGGAGATTTGTGATCCATGAGGTCCCTTCCAACCTGGGCCATTCTGTGATTCTGTGATTCAGCCTGGAGCAAAAAAAGATATCTGCCATGAAGAAGTACTATAAAGTGGAGTTAATATCAGCTGATTTACTGTTGGAAGCAAATCACTGCCACATCTCTCTGTGCAGCATGTTAGGATTTACTCATAGTTCAGCGAGTCAGAGCTCTCGATTCTGGTGGTGCCTGCAGCCTTCTGGGACAATGGGTCCGTGTTGCAGAGGCCTGGGGCCAGCCCTGAGGGCTGTGTGCTGCAATGCCCTTTATCGCAGAGCCTCATTTTTTGGCTCCCTGCTGCGGAACAGATTGCTCCGGCCGGGGACAGGCACCACAAGGGATGTGGAGAGAACTAAAAGCTGATGGAAGGGAACATATAGAAATATACATAAATATATATACACACACACGTATACATATATATATGCATATTTGGGCCCCCACTCAGTGATGGAAAAGGTGTCTTTGCCACAGATTCCCTTGCAGCTAAGTACTACTGCTTTTGTGGAGAACCAGGGAGGGAGAGACATCTCCCTCTACATCCAACAGCTCACTGGGTGCAGTGTGTAGGATCCCGAGCAATGGGAACCATACTTTTCATTCCCTCACTGCTGGATTTTATTTGGATTTCCCCTCTGGCTCTGAGGAGTTTCCTGACCACGAATCTCTTTAGGTGGCCTGTTTCTTCATCTTTCTGGCCACCTCAGTGTCTAGTATAAAATCAAACGTGCCATTGGGAGAGATGAAGGACAATAATCTCTGAGCCAGGAATGAAGAGGTGACTGGGATTTTCGTTTCGCTTACAAAATACCTTCATGCAGAAGTTTACCTGCAATCGGGCAGCCCCTGGGGAACCGGTGCTAAATCTCCTATTTCTGAATGCAGACGTCCAGCCGGCGTTGCCCAGTAGACCTCTCACTTTAGGAGGAAAGCTGATGTAAGGGGGGACCCCGCTCACAGCGAATGATGAGCGTCCCAGTGGCAGTGAGGAGCAGGTTCACCCCCTCCCCTCCAGCCCTGACAATGGGCACAGGCGGCAGCTCTGCTCTGCGGCAGTTTCGGAGCGCTGTGTTCCCAGGCACAATCCCGAGCAGCGGGAGGGGAGGCTCTGCCCGACTCAGTCGCTGAATGCATCCTGACCTCACTTCGGAGAACGGGCTTTTAGCTCCTGATTCACTTGAGCACTATGGAAAACGAGAGATAAAGCACTCAAGGAGAACAAGGGTACGCATTTGTGCTTTGCGTTAAATCGCGGTTTACGCGAGAAAACCTGAAACGGGCAGAAATTCGGAGCGGACAATAAATTCATGGTTTCTCCGAAGATTTGTGCAGCAGTTCTCCGTTCTCTCTGAAAGCAATAAGAGTTTCCCCTCTGCCCGAGCCCCGCAGCCGGGCTGCGCTGTTAGGGGAGCAAGGGTGCAAAGAGCTGATTCGGGGCAGAAGCGCGCGGCCAAACACTTTCTGGAGGAAATAACCGTATAAAAATGGCTTCCCTGTTTGTGTCCGTGTGTTTGCTCACCCGCCGGGCTCTGGCCACTGCGCGCTTCATTTCCTTCCCCCCGTGGAAAGTGTGGCATCAGTGTGTGTGCGCACCACGTAGGCGCTCGGGGCCCCTCTGTTTTCTCGCGTCTGTCCGCCGGGGCTCTCTGAGAGCGTGTGTGCAGATATGCACGGGGAGGGGGGACCGGAGCGGCTAGGGGCGGCGGGCGGAGGGGAGTTATTAGGAAACTTTGCTTTGGCTACTCTCTATCCTTGGGGCTGCGTGGCGCCAGCACCCTCAAGTTGAAAGGAAAACAGCCATTCTCACTTCCAACTGCCCACTGAGATCCTTAAGGCGACAAAGACACAAAAGTGAGTTTTATTTGCTGGTAAGCCAGAGGCAAGAAAAAAGAAAAGCCAATTCCCCCTTAAAAAGAGCCGACAAATCCTTTTTGCTCTTTTGTGTGAGCTTTTCCTATTCACATAGAGCGTTCATCCGTGTGATTCCCAACTTATTGTCATTACTTAGTTATTAATTGTTCTCATCTGGGTTTAATTGAGCAACCAAGGACTTTAGCCCAAGGGTCAGGGGGAAATCTTAAAGCAAAGACACGTTCAATAGGAATCCTGCGCTTCGAATATCCATCCCGAGTTGACATAATGTAANACCAGCCCTCCCTGGGCTGCTTTCGATCTCCTTTTTGATGGAAATATGAATGGAAAAATAGGGCTGCTCTTATTCTTTTTGTTTTGTTTTGTTTTGTTTTGTTTTCCCCTACGTCTTTTGCAGGACGTTGGGATGCCTCTGCGGTTTGAGGAGCTCAGCCCGCGTCCCGTAGTGAGAGTAGGATCCGCGCTCACTGATAATGAGATAAACAGCTCTGCGTCTCTCCCCACAGAACTGAGCGCTTCGTGCTTATTTTTCTGTCACACTTGGTGGTGTTTTAGTCCCTGCATCGTAGCGAGCGCTCGGCTCTCTCCCGCACTGCTGGCAAGCAGACGCGCAGGCAGCGAACTTTCCTTCGTTTCTTGTTCCTTCTTTCCTTTCTAAATGAAACACGCGGGCTTTGGGTAAGGAAGGGAGAAATCCGATTTACAAAACGAAATCTGCCCCGGGATGGTTTTTCTTGTTTAGCGGGCGAAGCTCGAAACACAGGGCTCTCTTCCTTATCGCCGTGTGAACAGCGCTGGAATTTAGAAACTCTGTGTGCTGACGCGTTGGTGCCCTCACCCGCTTTAGGTGCCTCACTCTTATTTTCCTATAAGGGAAACCGAAGTGGAAGGGCAGGGCGGGACGGAAGGGGGGGGGGAATAGGTGACTTTATTGGTGCTTGTTCCAGCCTAGGGCTTTTATGGGGAGCCGTGCGCTGCCCTTAAGGCACTTGTGCAAGATAACAATATTGGGCAATTAGCATCCCAAACAGTCCCGTTTCAGGGGATGAATGCGCAAGGCAAAGCCATCGCGTTTTATTTCGGTGGGAATACAACAACAAACGCTGGTGGGAGCCAATGGGGGATGGGGAGGGAGGGCGGGAGGCAGCGCTGAGCCGATTCAGGGCATTGTCTGCCTTTTGTAAACGTTATCTTTTGACTTAAAGGCAGGGGTAGGACAGAAGTGAGTTGTTGTTGTTTCCCTTGTTTCTATTTTATTTCTCCCTCTTAGGACACCGGGCAGCCCTGAAGGACTTTGGGACATGGGGATACGGGGATGTGCGGCTCTGCCCGCACCGGGCACTGCTGCACGCTCTTTGCGCGCTCTTTGCGCGCTCCCTGCGTGCCCGCTGCCACCCGATCGGCTCCGTGCGGGGGAACACTTCTCAAATAGCGAAGATCTATCGCAAGCGGTAACACTGCCTCGCGGGCTGTACGAGCCTGCAACGCCCTTCAAGTCCCAACTCCCTCCCGCTCCAGTCATTGCTCCACTGAAAATGCGAAAATACCTCGCTTCTGCCCTTTCCCTCTCTTTCTCCCTTTCTGCCCAAATCAAACAGAGCCCAAACTACTTTTAGGGCTTCAGACACCGGGGCTGCTCCCGGGGAGGTGCCGGGGCTGTGCACGGCCGCACCCCGCTCCGAGCCGTCCCCGTCCCTTCGAGGCTCGAGAGCGGAGCTGAAAGGAAAGCACTATTTCAAGTGGCCCAAATTAATTTGATCGCGACATTATGATGCACTTGGAAAAGATGAAAGAAAAGGCTGCCCGTCTCCTCCAAGATCTCTATAATTATAGATAATATATCCTATTTCAAAGCAATTAGCTCAATCAGGCGTAACGAGGCACTTTGCTGCCAGGGAGTAACAATGCCTTACGGTTATTTAAGCTTCAAGATGTCAAGCAGACTTCGAGACTCTCTGCTCTGCCCGAGAGGGAACTTGGCTGCCTTGGTGCTAGCCCCATGGTGAAAGCAGTGGTTCCTCTTTAGTGACAACACGCCTGTTTGACTTCAGTGTTATTTTTATAGCTCCTGCAGATGTACAGAGGAACATCTCTTCTCCAGGGGCATTTGGGCCGGCATTTATGTGCTATCCCCTCTGCCTTTCCTCGGAGCCCTTCTCCCGTTCCTTTTGTGTGTTTTTCTGTTTTCCTCAACCAAGAGTGGAGGAAAAAGTGTTCATGGGATGAACTCCCGTGGCCTCCTTGTTCCAGCCGGCCCCTTCCTACCCCAAAGCTTTACTCTGAGCTCTCCTCGGTTTTGTTGTTCTGTTTTGTTTTTTGCCTTTCACTATTAATTATTGTTATTATTATTATATTATTTCGACCTTGAAAGCTCGCAGATGCCAAAGGTCCCAAAGCAAAGTGAGCATCGCACTGCCGCACCCAGCAGTGAGCCATTGGGTCGTGGATGTGCGTGCCCAAGTGCCGACTGGAGTCTGCCTGGCACCCAGGTGGGGAGTGGAGGCTGAAATGCCGAAACCCCCTCGTCTTCACTGAAAGCTTCAGGAGGGGTGTGCAGTGTGGGTTGGCTCCAGGAAAAGACGTTTTTCCTCTTTCTTGCTGCCACTGCAAAGAGATGCTCTGGAAGAGCTGCACGACACAGCTTTGCACGGCACAGCACAGCAAGGCATGGCATGGCACAGCACAGCTTAGCACGGCACGCCACAGCAAGGCATGGCATGGCACGGCACAGCTTAGCAAGGCACGGCAAGGCATGGCATGGCAGGGCACAGCTTAACACGGCACGGCACAGCCCCCGCCTGGCCCCAGCCCCAAGAGGCTGTGCAAGCAGCCCTGGCCCCTGCGAGGCGTTCTCAGATGAAACGGTGCTGGAAGGAAAAATGAGCAAGGGTACAATTAACCTGTCAGCTCCCCTTGCAGGGATTTTTTATTGCTGGGGGGTAAGGGAGGGAAAAATATTATATACAAATATATTAAAAAAAAAAGAAAATACAACGAAAAAACCATCGTCCCATGGGTGAGTCATTTGAACTGGACAATTCAAGGGAAATAGGAGGCCGGGGGCATGAATGAGAACTAAACAAAGTTTAACCACCCCTCCTTCTTTTCTCCATGCACAAAATGGAAACCTTATTATATGATTCTCTGTGAATCACTAGATTGAATGCGATCATTATGAGTAAATGATAGTCCAGGCTCCGCCGGTCTTTTCTTTCCTAGAGGCAAAACTATGAAATATGAAGGATATAAATGATCTCCTCTCCACTCCCTCAAAGGACGCCCATTCACAGCCACGCTCTGTCTCACTCCCAGTTCCTTTTGCCCCCCCCGAATTCCCCATGATCAAGGTAGATTACAACAAGTCCCTCTTTTCTTTTTTTTTTTTTTTTTTTTTTGTCTTTGTGTGCTTGTTTATTGGCAAAATGTCACGAAATGTAATTCGTCCCAAATTCTTTAACATGAGAAAATACTTTGTGGTTGGAAGAATCCACGCTGTTACTGCCGAGGCGATCTCTGATGCTCAGAGCAAGTTCCTTATGCTGCCATTTTACAGTTTCCATGTTTACTCCTCAGTTCTCAGGAGCTTTTTACATATCGTTGCATAAGAAAAGGATTTCGCCAGCTCTAGTTATGAGATTTCCTAGATTTTTTACAGGCGAGGCCAGTTTACAAAAGCTGTATTGTTTGACTGCGGTCTGGGTTTCCATTTGGGGTAATTATTGTATTCCCAGCCCTCTTCTAATCATTTGCTCACAAGGACATAGTTTGGGATTTTTTTTTTGAACTAGACAAAATACTCCAAACTTGCAAGAACATTGGAATAAGCCCTTGCTTCTTTGCTTGTTCTGTACAAGCTATTCCTTACCTCTTTCTAAGCTGCTGGAAAATATCGTATGTAAAGGACAGCAAGATAGTCTGAATAGTTTGTTCCCGATACAAAGTTTGTTGCCAAGAGAAATGTTGATGTAAATAGGAAAACAACAACAGTAAAAACTTTTCAGAAGGAAAAACATTTTGTATAGATAATAATCAGCTCCTAGGGAAAGAAAAAAAAAATACACTGAAAGAAATATCTCTGGAGAGCCAATGCCTGCATGTGGCAGTGCCTGTGCAGAGGGGTTTCATCCAGCTGCTGCCTCATGAGCACAGTTGCAGGCACTGAAGCTGGAGGTGGTCTGCTCCTTCCTGCACCCCTTCTTGATCATGTCAGTCTCCTCTGCCTCCTCCTTTCATTTGCATCTGTAAAAACCAAGGCCTGAAAATGTGAGGGCTGCTCCGAAAGTAATGCCTCCTGTTTTATTCTGTTGGCCCACAATATCAGTGGCAGATGTTGGTATGGCAGTAGAGGTTGAACTTTCCCACCAATATACCGCTACATTTTCTTGCCATGTGACAGATGGCAGCAGAAGGGCAGTCTGACAAAGTGATGTCTGACATGGAAGTGCAGATGAAGCAAAGGTGTATCACTGAATTCCTCCAAACAGAAAAAATGGCACCCAGTGACATTCACAGATGCTTGCTGACTATTCATAGAGATCAAACAGCGGATGTGAGCACAGTGAGGAGGTGGATGATGCATTTCAGAAGTGGTGACAGTGACTCTGTTGGTACAGATCTTTAAAAGCTCAGCGTGCAGACTCTTGTTCATTGCAGATCTATTGGTAGTAACTGTGTTGAAAAAGAGTGTCTTGTTGCTGAGAATTTGCTCTATCAAACAGTGTTATTGTGTTCTTTGTATCAGCTGTAATTTCCTTGGAAATAAATAGGAGGCATTACTTTTGGAGCAACTGATATGGTTTTTAATTTCCCCGTGCAAAGGAAACTGTAGTTGTGCAGCAGAGTAACTGGTGCCAGTTTCAGACCGTCTATGGAGAAACAAAGTTACATCACACTCCTGTAACTATCAAAGCCATCCGCAAACAGTTGGAACTGTCCTGGCGAGATGTGACCTCCTCTTTGGGAACTGCAGCGCTTAATTATTTTGGAGATGTGATCTCACCACATCCTTCTGCTGGGTGGCAGCTGATGGCTGGATATGATACTGTGAGTTACGTCATTCTAATAGATCAATGTAACCAAACAGTTCCACTGCTGGAGGAGGAGGGGAAAAAATCCCAAATATTTTGTAGGGGAACTGGATTTGTCTTTCAGAAAGCTTATGTATGTTTGTCTCAGATTTTCCATCAACTGCAAGTGTAGACATAATCGAAAATGTTCCTGGCTTGCCCATTGCTGGGCTGATTAGGACTTGGAACAGAAAAGATAACATTTCTCGACATCAGGCTGTCTTGAGCTGCCTTCATGTTATTCCCTGCATATGTATTTTTGACATTATTTATGTAACAAGTGTGGGTTGCCTATTGGTGTTGAGTCATTTTGCCTTTCAACAGCTGTTTTTTTTCCATCACTCAGGGCAAAACCTCTAACAGCCCTTCAAGCAGCACCATACTCCTTGTAGTCGTCCTTGCAGTCCTCAAGTGGAGGAGAGAAGCTCTCCGAGCACTGACAGGCATATTGCAGGGAGCTGGAGTCCTCCTGGGATGCAGAGATGGAGGTAATCTTTCCAGAACTTATGAGTTTTCAGTAGTAATCGAGCCCTCTTTCCAGCCATTTCACTCCCTTTCTCCTACCGGTGTTTTGGATTCAGTTATCCTGAGACATTATTCTGCACTTTTGTGTTCCCAGCCAGCCCCACTGGCATGACCTTTAGGGATAAAATTCAATTTACTTGGCTACTTTGCAGACAAAATCTGAAGCCTGCCTTAATTTGTAGTTTACTCGTCCTCTGATGTGAGACTACGTAGAAAGCCCCTATCTGATCAAATGGCCAGTACCTTGACACAGCCCAATTATGTGAAAATATATCCTCACTTATCATTTCAGTCATCATATAAGCAGAGAAACCAAAGTCGCTCCCTGTCTATTTGGTTTTCCTGCTCAGACACACTTGTTTAAACAGGCACCGTGAGACTTTTCTGTAATCCTCCTCAGAGGAGTTCAAAAAGGGCTGTGGGCCTGTGTGCCCCCAGCTGGGTGACTGTGGTTGCTCCAGCACAGCAGGCAGTGCCAGAGCCCCCCCAGTATCCCCTCTAGCTCTGCCCACCTGGATTCACCCTGGTGCTAAGCTGGCACTTTCCCTGGTTTCACTGTATCCCCCTTCTTGGCCCAGCCCTACTGCATCCCTTCCTGATACGGCCTCCTCTTGAGCTGGTCCCAGTGCATTCACCAGCCTTGTCTCACCTGCTCTATGCTGGTGACGTCAGTGGAGGCAACCAGTTGTCAAGGAAGTCATTACAGCTGACAGCTACCAAATACTCATCATCCAGCCTGGATTTACAGCACACAAAAGCTGTCAGGCAAAAGGCATCCCAGAGAGCTGCAGTCCCATTGTCCCTGTTACGCACTTCACTGTAATGCTAAAAATTGCAAGGGAGTGGAGGGTTGGTCTGGGGTCTCACCCCATAGCTCCCCTTACTTTCCTTTATGACCCAGTCTGAGAGACTCAGCTAGTATCTCACAACCCAACAACAACAAAACCAACCTACCAATCAACAAATGAATAAAAAACTCACCAGTCTACCTCAGTTATTTGCAGCTCAGGGCAGTACTTCCCTTCCCTTCCCTTCCCTTCCCTTCCCTTCCCTTCCCTTCCCTTCCCTTCCCTTCCCTTCCCTTCCCTTTTCAGGTTTAGATGAGTCCCTAGGTGCCTGTAAAGAACTCTTTCAAATTTCTGATAATTTCATGGGAGTACATCCCATTGAAATCCCTGGCAACTCTTAGAATGAAGTACATAAAGTAGGCCTTGGGGATTTGGAGTATTCTCACACTTCCTGTCTAAGAATCTACAGTAATCTTATCTTCAGTCATTTGACAAAATTAATTTTCTGCTGAAGTGTGTGCAGAACTTGTAAGACATTGAACAAAAAGACAAATTAGGCACAGTAAAAAGCCATTGCATTTGAAAGATCATATTTTCTACTAATTTCCTTCTTTTTACACTTTTAAATTTTTTTAAATCCTCAATTATAAAGGTGCAACAGAACCTACTCTTTTCTCAATTAAAAGAATGCTCGGTAATTATGTTTGATCCATACAATTTCTTCTTGCATCTTTTTGATCTCTTTTTACTCATGTTTATGTCGTGTTCTGGAAGACTGATATAGAATTTGGGTTGGGTCTTCCATGTTGCTTCTATGGGATTTTTAAAAATTAAGCTGCATCTGAAGTGAACATTTGAAGAGCTCCTTTTAGTTAGCAGCTCCTATCAGTTTGCAGGATTCATAGAGATGGATGGCTTACAGAGAGAGAAACTTGTGAAAATGTTGAAACAGACCAGAAAGGCAAAGGTACTGATAGCAGAATCAGTCAGAGGCTTCTCCAGATGCACCTGGCTGGGATGCTCAGCACCATAAGAGCAACATGCCACTGAAAGCTTTGCTTGTAAGCAGATACTTCAGGTATCTTTATGGGAGAGAAGGAAATTACTTGATTCAGTTACTAAAGTAAAAAAAAAAAAAAAAAAACACAAACCAAAACAAAATAAAAATGCCATTGTGGGGTGCAATCCTTAAACATGGAGTGCTTCCAGTTTGTGTCTGCATTGGTGGGAACTAAACAAGGGAGAACCCTCACCACGTGGAGCGAGCCAAGGGCTGATCCCAGCCAGGAGCTTTGCTTAGAGGAGGGTCGGGCTGGCAGAGCGCCAGGGCCCAGGGGCTGCTCTTAATCTGCATAGAAGAGGCCAGCTTGCAGACGATGCTATCTTGCAGAAGGCAGTGAAACCATGCAATGGTCAGGCTTGATCTTGGCATTCTGGTTGCATTGCTTGAAACAGAGGGTTTTGCTCCAGGAGTTGCAGTCTCCACATCTGTCATCACCCTGAGAAGTTTCTGGGTTCATTTATAATGTCCAAGGACTGATGGGAACATCAGATTGCTTAATATGACTTCCTATATACATTACAAGCCACTTCATTTCACCCAGCTGCAGCAGTACTGAGTTCAAAAAATGTGTTCGGATAACATATAGCTTCCAAAAAAGTAGCTGGAAACACTACAAGATGAAGAAGTCATCATTCAAATTCAAAGATTGTTTTAGTATTTAGTTATGCCCCATCCTTGGAGCTATCCAAGCTCAGGCTGGACAGGGCTCTGGGCACCCGATGGAGCTGTAGATGTCCCTGTTCATTGCAAGGGAGTTGGCCTTTAAATGCCCCTTCCAACTCAAATGATTCTATGAGGATATGATTGTATGATCCTAAATTGAACAGTGTTTGATCTTTTCTCCTATAAGGAGACAAGATTTTACAGCATGATGCTGTTTGAGCCCGACTCAACCCATGGACCTTCCCTCTCCCCTGACACCAGCACCCCACAGGAAAGCTACATTTGGCTTGTAGTCACTTCTGCACTTCTGCCTTAAAAATATCATGGGATGCACCATAGCTCCTGGATATATACACGGACATCTTTGTAGATCTCTGAGCTAATATCAGACTTAGCAGCCAGCCCACTGTGCTCTATTGCACACCTTGCACTGAGTAATTCATCACTTTTCTTCCTTTATTTTTTTCAGTTTGTCCTTGCAGTCTTTATGCTCAGTGTATCTTCCAACTGTGCGGGGATTCACTGTTAAGCTGACTGCAATACCAGAGGTTCTAATTAAAAACCACACAGCACACATTTGCTGAAAATCAGGTCAGCCAAAACCAGGTATTATCATCATGTATGGGATCAGGGTGGAAATAAAGCTGGGGCTGGGTGCGTGTGCTCTGAGTGAATTGCCCCTGTTGCCATCCTCACATCTCTCCATCTCAGAAAGATACTTAGTATTTACCCACTTCATCCTGATGTGCAATCACCTTCCTATTTTATTTTTTTATTTTATTTTCTACTATGACACTCCTGTCATTCCTAGGCTGAAAGAGGCAAATGGACCTTAACCTGGCACTCAGTTCTGAGCTATAAAACTCTTTTCTAAATACTGAATACCCTTGGCTCCTACAAAGGGTTTGTTCTGCTCCTGTTCGCTGTGATAGCATAACTTCCCTGAAATTAGTAAACGCCAGCCTGGAGCAAAAATCAGCTCAGCACAGAGGAAATCATTTTATCTGAGTGGTACTTGGTATGGGCTTCACTAAAAGTTAAGGAAAAATATGGTAACACTTAAGAGTTCAACAACAAACAAGAACAAGTCATCAACTTGTTGCAGTTTGAAGTCCACAGCACGAGCACAAAAGCTGGAAGTCTGGCCCTCTGTCCTATGGGCAGCCTTGGATCAGATAACACAGATGTGTTAGATTAAGGGCAGAACCTTATAAAATAAAGTACTGGCTGCACTGTGAGAGTCTTGTTTAAAAATAAAATAAAATAAAATAAAATAAAATAAAATAAAATAAAATAAATCCATTAAAACATCAAAAAATAATAACAACAAAAAGGTACAAGAGAGCAGAAAAAAAGGGAAAGTTGATGTACTCCTTCAGGTTTACACTCTTTAGACATTTTTTTTTGTGTTGCCTCATGCACCCAGCTGGTTCAAGGAACTGTTCTTTTTGTGGTACATGCATGCGCATAACTACCATTGATGTGGAGTCTCCAGGTGATTTGATGTGCATTCCACATAAGGCATGGTGTCAAGTGTATGATCCCCACACAATAGAGCTGCCTGAGAACCGCTCTTTGGTATATATATATCAAATATATATATATATACATATATATATGTGTGTATATATATATATATTAGATTCCTTTGCTTCGCATACATATTTTAGCAGATCAGAGTGCCTATCCAAGCAGCAGAACTACCACTGCTGCTCTTTCATTTGCTTTGATCTATGTGAATTTGGGAGGAAGAGAGAGGGGGTGGAGGGGCTGATGGGAAGAAAGTACTCAGAACTGTGTGCAATTTTGAACAACACTGAATGTTTCGTAGTGTAATCCTAGCAAAGATGTAATGGTGTAAGAGGACTTAAGAGCAAACCAAAGGGGCAAACAGAAATAAAGATGTATATTTTTGAAGCGGATGAGCTGGAGAAAAAAGAACGATTTCACACATCACTGATTCATCTGTAGTGAAGTGTTTATAGGTCTGTATAGTGACTGCCAAGTCCTCAGTAAATCTTCTTTTCTCCCACCAAGTAGAAAAAAAGACAGCTATCTCAGGAATTGCAATTAGTGTGAAGTACAGAGGTTTAGCAACAGCAGTGGAAGGATATAACTATGGTCAGTAGATGATTTCAGGTAGATGTCAGTAGCAACATGAGTCAGGATGCACCACAGCTTGCTTGTAAGGGGAGACCAAAGCTATATATCAGGCTGGAACTTTCTGCTCAAGTTTGCTGTAGTACTGCTGCACAAGAACCCAATTATTTTTTGGAGGAAGGATTTTTGTGCAGTTTTTAGCCTTGTGCCATTTGCAGATAAAAATTCAGAACAGTGTTCCACATTGTCAGATTTTGCTGGATTTCAGAGAGAAATAAAAGCCAACAACCTTAATCACTTCAGTTTTTACTTTCTGTCTCTCTCACACATAGACATCTCAAGTGTGAGCCTGTTTGAAGTTGACAAGTTCTAAATTGCTGACAATTCTTTTTACATTGGCAGATTTACCCTATTTAAAATCAAACAATGATTGAGCCCTGTCAGAACAGCTCATGTATGTGAATTACTTCAAGTCTCCCAAGCCTGCTGTTTTCTGCCTTGCTCTCATAGGTGTCCTGCTTGAACCAGGGGAGATGCAGAGGAGCAGGGTGGCCAGAAGAAGGGTGAAGGTTTGAATAAAATCAGCGTGCAGGGTGACGGGGAACGAAGGGAGGACACAGATCCAGATACAAAGTGAGTTTGTGACAGGATGAGGATGTGCTGAGCAAAAGTTTGGAAAGAAATAGTGAGGAGATTAATATGGATGTGCCAGCATTTGTTTTCATGAGGGATGGGGAAAAGGGAACCGAAGATTGTAGGGAGATTTTTTACAAGGAAATGGAGCTGGAAAGAACTCCCTGTCTAGTAGTTATCTTCTGAGTAGATCTAGCTGCATCATTACTGTCTAATGCAGGTTTTTCACTGAAAAAAATGTACTCTTGGATTAGCGAAAATCAAATGCTATCAAATATGCTTCATTTTTTTTCAATCTCTTTCCAGTTAATAAAGCATTAGAATATTTTGTCAATTTAAAATGATTATTTATTTTCACATTGCTCACTCTTATTTGGACAGAACCTCAACAGTTAAGCTCATTTTTCTCTTTGAAGGACCTACAGTTTTTCAACTGTTTAAGCTAAGAGAAATGTTAAATTAAAATTTGAGTCACCCTAGATTATTTAGAGCATCCCACCTCTTTCTCCTCCTCTGAAGTTCTGTGGGCAAAACATCAATTATTTTCACAACACCCAGATCCTTTCTCCTGCAGTATTAACCTCCACGTCTTGTACAACTTTTTACCATTCCAATAATTTAGGAACACAATATGTTTGGGTTCCAGTGCTGTCACTTCTATAAGGAAGCTAAAGCCATGCTCAGTTCCTTCACCAGGGATCACACAGGCACTGATGTTTTCAGATGTTCACAGAAAATAAGTCCCAAAACTACCATTTGCCATCTGACCCCATACTTTGCTCACTCTTACAAGGATAAAGCTGCAAGAAGAGCTACCTATGATATAATTACAGAGGCCACAATGTGCTTTACCTGTTGCCCAGACACCTGAACTTGTTATTGATAGCATCACAAAGGGTCAGGGGGCTGCTCCAGTGATGGGACGTGAGATGAGGCTGTAGGAGAGGACACCTCATTTTTTAAAAATCATTTTGGAATGTAGCATGCCAGGAAAATTCATCAACATGCTGATACTGTCAAGAATACATTGACACATATTTTACTGAGTGAAAAGTGAATTTTGAAGATATTTTTTTTCTCTCCTTAGTTTTAATACTAAGAACATTCTTTTTTTTTTTTTTTTCATGAGAAGACATGACAGATATCTATCTTTTGTTTCCATTAAGTATTTCTTGTTTGAAGACAGCTTGACATTTATGACAGAGCAGTTATTTTCCATAATAATTAAGAGAATCACAACAAAATCATTATTTCATGCGTGGAAAAGGTTGTAAATGATGAGGCAGCAGCAGAAGTCATATGCAAACATCTGATCTAGAATTTTCCTCCCTGCCCAGAAGATTATCTCGCAGTTTTAAAAGCCCTTTTTATGTCCTATCAAGTTCTGTAGTTAAAAAGGATGAATTGTTCCTTCACCCTTTGGGGTTTCCATTTGTCCTTGCAGCTACACAGCATCAGGAGAGGTGTTCCCATCCTCCCCCATCTGCAGCCAGCTTCTGGCTCCCAAAAGATTGTATCTGCTAAGAGCTACCTGTACTAGCAAGCCAACTTCCCACTGCTCTCAGGAAATGACAATGAATCTTGTTAAGCCACAATGAGCATTTTGGGTTGCTGCAGTCTTTCCTTCATTCTGGTAACTTCCATTTCTGTTTGCTTTTTTAAAAATTTATTTATTCTGGCAATAGAGACAGCCAAAATCTGCCAAAATTGAAGGTAGGGCTCTAAAGTTAGCAGTAGGTGGGTTAAACTCATGAGGGTGACTTACCGAGTGTGGAGAGATTGGGCCACGATATCTTTCTCAAAGTGCATCTAGAATTTTAACAGTTGCAAGACTTGGAAAATGCACACTATTTTGCTTTTTAAATGCTTCAGAAGTTTGAAAGCAACTAACTTTTCCATGTGTAAATGGGATGTACCTCTTCTGCTGCGCATCAGCCTGGAGTGGGAGAATCCAGACGTAAATAATCTGTCAGTCAGGTTGCCTGGTATGAATTCAGACAAATATGTTTAACCAAACATGGATGCTTCAGAGGGTGTTCTTGTGGTTACTCCAACTGCTTTTGTTATACTTTTATATTAACAATGTGTCTGCTCACCATGTGCAATAAAACAATTTCTGAGGCTCAGCCTCAGAACATGAGGCTCATTCACTGCCTTGGATAATGGCATTGCTTGTTTGCACTGTTCTTATTGAACTTTCTAAATATATGTCATTTTCCTTTTCATTCTAGGAGAGATTGTACATTACAGCAATTACAGACAAACCCTTCCAGACAGTTTGAAGACCAAAACTTTCTTTGTGTGGAAGTCCAAAGGCAATTATTGGCATTACAGTTTAAGAGAAGCATTCCATCTCCCTGATGCAACAGCAGTAGCTTTCTGTGGCATGTTAAATAAAGCAATTTGCCCTGTAGGAGACTAATGCATGCAGCGCTGTAATGAAAAAAAGTAAAATCACAGTTGCTCTGAAAGGAACAGCAACTCTCTCTTCAAAAACATAAAAAACTTCTTTTGGCTCCATCTTAACTGTAAGACATCAAGCATCTTTAACCTTTGCTGTTACCTCCTTGACATTTCATATATTGCTTCAAGACTGGGACTCCACATAGACATAAGCATGCTAATTAATGGTTAAATGGTTGCATTTTAACAACAAAAAAAAAAGTGATTAAAATGGAAGATGACAGCACTTTCATAACGCATGCCAGGCTATGGAAGTCAGTTCTAGCCAAATTTTTGTTCTCGTAACAGTTCCCATTTGCAGAAAAGAAGGAAATGAGCAAATATGAGGCTAGAAGTATAAAGACATGACCTCAAAAAATTGGATAGTCATATTTCTTGGAATCTTAGAAATTAGGTATGTAATAGGAACCAATTGATTCACCTCCTTCAGATATTTATTTAACTAAGTTGTTCACCTAACATATCTGTGAGTTATTTGTCTGTTTCAGTAAGCTGTGTGAGTAACAGAAGTGGATGATCAACTACACTTAGGCTCAAGTATCTCAGAAAAGATTGGAACATTTCTGCAGTAAAACCCACGAGCGTTTTCCAGCTCTTCAGGATCCTCAGAGGCTTGATCCCAAAACATGCTTAACCACGTGTATCAAAAGGATAACACTTTAACCTTTCATCTAAACACTTTCATCCAAAAATTTCTAAATCAGAGTTTAGTCAAAAGCCTTCATAAGTAACAGAGCTGGAACCCATGAAGGATCAACTGATACTGTGGTATTGTTTGCCCAAACAAACCAAGAATTAATCTGCAATAACAGTCCTAAGAAGATGAAGAGGACACTGTTACTGAAACAATACACATATAGGAAATAATTGTCAGGTGAAAGTAAGAACAAGCAGGCTTTCAGAAGACTGTATTTAATCAAAATGTATGGATCAAATGTTACAGCAGCTTATGGGCATCTATAAATGGAACCATAGCAATTTTTTTTTTCCAGACAAATTTCTGCTCTAGAGGATAGAGAAAGCTTTGAAGAGAAGGGAAAGGAATTGCTTTAACAGCTGCATTATAATAATGAAACATTAGAGCAGCCGATTTCTCCAGTCATCGCTCAGACTGTTCTTTTTAACAGTGATGTGATGAGGTTTGCAAAACAGACAGCACTAATTTTTCCGAGATGGAGCCAGGTTTACTAGGACAAGCCCAAAATATGAGGAAATTCCCCATTTTTAAGAACAAATGAAGCCACTTAGCTTTCCCTGCCATCAGAGCAAATGCTAGTCTGGCATTTTGCTGGAAAAGCTGAACTAGGCAAAGAAGATTCTCGTGAGGGGAAGAAAAAGCAAAAAAGCTTGGCCAATTCAATGCTCCAGCAAAACACCAAGTAGCAAGTCTAAGAGCAGGTTTTCATGGAGTCATGGTATTGTTTGAGTTGGAAGGGACCCTTAAAGGCCATCTGGTCCAACTCCTCTGCAGTGAACAGGGACACCTACAGCTCAATTAGGTGCTCACAGTCCTGTCCAGCCTGATCTTGAATGTCTCTAGGGCTGGGGCAGCCAACACATCTCTGGGCAACTTGTTCCAGTTCTTCCTTCCATAAGCATCAGCAAGCAAAATAGTGTGGGCTTTTCTATACTGTATTCATGCCCTATTTTATTTTTTTTTTCCCTTAGAAAATAATTTTAGGATGGTTAGTTAAGGCTAGGAGATCATTATTTTGGGATTTCATGTGCCATATATACTCTGTAATGAATGAGTTCGTATCACTAGTATGAGCCTCACATGATGTTTGATTATACCCAGCATCAGCTGACTGGAAAACCTATCACACCAACTACAGTGACAGATTGAAATGATTGTTGAAGCATTCTCCAATTAGTCCCAAAGAACTGCTTCTTGAAAGTTTTTTATCACCTGGAGCTGAGCTTTCTGTATATCAGTCTGGTTTTAGATACAACAGCAACTCTACAGAAAACAAAAGAGAATATTCAAAGAAATGTTTTTCTGAAGCTGAAAACACAGCCTGGCTGCACTTAGTTCTCTGCACATACAAATACATTATGGTCGTGTCTTTTAAAAATGTATCACTCTTACTTCTTGCATCTGACCAGTTCTGTAACAGCAAATAGAATCATAGAATCAGAATAGTTTGTGTTGGAAGGGGCCTTTAAAGGCCATTTCCCCTGCAATGAACAGAGACACCTACAGTTTGGTCAGGTTGCTCAGAGCCCTGTCCAGCCTGATCTTGGATATCTCCAGGGACGGGGCAGCCACCACATCACTGAGCAACCTGTTTCAGTGCCTGAATACCCTTAGAGTGAAAAACTTTTTCCTTATATCCAATATAAATCTCCACTCTTTTAGTCTGGAAACATTGCCCCTTGTCCTGTCACAACAGATGCTGCTAGAGTCTGTCCTCTTCTTTCTTATACCCCCTTTTAGATACTGAAAGGCTGCTCTCAGGTCTCCCTATAGCCTTTTCTTCTCCAGGCTGAACAGCCCCAGCTCTCAGCCTGTCCTCATAGGAGACGTGTTCCATCCCTTGGAGAATTTTTGTGACCATCCTCTGGGTGTGCTCCAAGAGGTCCACATCTCTCTTGTACTGAAGACTCCACATCTGGACACAGTACTCCAGGTGAGGTCTCACCTATGCAGAGTAGAAAGGCAGAATTCAGAATGTCAGCCTTCACTGGATATTGAGAGGCACTATAATAAAGAAATAAAGCGATATAAAGTAAAGTGATAAAATCAGTGAAACAGGCACTCTCCTGTCGCATGTGTCCATGCCCTGACTGCACAGCGCCTAGTGCCCAGCGAGGCACATGGGTAAGGCTGGATATTGCGGCCTGCTGCAGGAGATCAGGCCTCACATCCAAAGCTTGATGTCTGAAAAACGCAATAAAAAGGGAGAAAAAAGCATTGTCAAATATCTTCTACTGAAGAAGATAGTCTTGCCTTGCTGGAAGCGCCCTTGCTCCCTGTTCTGCTGGCTTGCCGGCGGGTGTGGCGGTTGTGGTTTAACATGATCCATCAGCTGATAGCTTGTTCTGCTGCGAGGCAGATCACTGACACCAGCCCAGTTTCATCCCTTGCATCAAAGGCAATTTCACTGCATATAAGCTCTTCATTCAGAGCACAGAAAAAATACATTAGCGAAACAATATAGCGTACTGTACAACAAGGATTTTCCTGCACTGTAACTCTACAGCTCACCAGGCGAAAAACACTTCTTTTTATTCTAGTTCCCCAGGGTGCTGCATGGAGACACCAATCCTGAGATGGATTAACTGTGCGCTTTCATCAAGAGGAACTTGTCTTCACTGTGACTTTGGAATAGAAAGGACGTGCTATTACCCTCCGACTTTGAAAGAGAAAAGCTTTCTACCTACATTCCTCTCTTGCTTCCAGAGTTTAACTCATAGGGATTAGAATTTGCTAGATATAGGATAAACCCCTTTCAAAATGCTCTTCTAAGGAAAGACAGAGAAAGCTTTCTGATATCTTTACTGGGTGTTTATTAGTCTTAAAAATAGAAAAATTGAAATGAAAGGATGAAGGTAATATTAAATTTTCACATGAAATACATGAAAATAGTCAGAAAAAAATTAAATACATGGGAATAATCAGAAAAAAAAGTTTTTTTTCTCTCTGTGGCTTTTATGTAAGATTTGCTGTTTGCATTTCAAAACCAACCTTTTCTTTCTCTCTAATCAGCAGGTAACTTTGGCAGTTCTTTGATTTTTGGTACCTGACTTGATCCATACTAAAGAGAACAAAATTTCTGGCACTAAGTGCTTCACATCTCCTGCATCTTGAGGTTTTTGGAAGCTATTTCAGTACCTGGCCATGGGGTCTGCAGAAGCCAAAAGCACTGGGCCAGCATCGCAGCCCAGAAATAAGTGTTTTCTGGCCACTGCCTTCAAAGGAGGCTGCAAGTGGTTGGTATTGGGTCAGGAGTGGTATCCTCATAGGATAAGAGGATATTTTTCTTCCTAACCTGTTGCCTCCTTCTCACCTTGGCTGTGCAGACCACCACGCACTGAAAGCAGTGGGAGATGGAAATGTTCAGCTGGGGACGAGAGGAAAGCCAGAAGGCAGATCGCTTTTCTTGCTGCTATATAAATGCAGCATTTATATCAAATGGCAGCATCAGCCCCAAGAGTGTACCTGCGGGAGTGCAGAGAGCTGAGTAGGGGCTGCCAGCTCCCCCTCCGGCTGTCCTGCACAGCTCTGTGCCTGCCCAACGAACCAGATCGGTGAACTGATCTGGCTGGGAAAAACAGAAGAGATTAAAAAAGCCCTGGAAAAAGCAACATGGTGGTATGTCAGCTGCAAACGTCATCCTGGATGTCAGTTGGATGGGGCCAGCTGCCCTGCCATGGAGAGAAGCAATTGCTCATGTCGGTTTGCTCTCCTGTCCTCCTCGCTCCCCTTTCTGGGCTGTCCTGGCAGGCTGTGAGAAAGGCAGGCAGAAATGGAATTCAAACAGATAGTTATATCCAAATTGGCTTGCCTAGGAAAAAAATAAATGCATTTGCTGGGATCTTTAACATTGCAACCCAACAAACAGTGACCCTTGTGCCCTACGAAATACAGCGTCCGTACCAGCACCAGGCCCTGACTGGGTCCTTCCAGCAATTGAAGGTGGTCAGCACTGAGTCATTGCTACCATTACATTACGAATGCAGAACAGTTATTCAAATAATGTATCCCTATGGTGAATTGATATCTGAAGATCAAGGTGTAGTTAGACCACTGTAACTCTTGGCATATGGTGCCAACCTGAAGTGCAGGGAAGCCAGTCATCCATGATTCCTTCAGGACTGTGAGACAGAAGGTAACATAATTCAACAGATACTGCAGCTACATGTTAAATAGCATGGAGATGTCTGCTGGCAAAAGTATACAACATCTCCTGCTGAAGTCACAGTCAGGGCAGCAACCAGTGTACGAAATGCAGTAGTGTTTGCTGGGACACATCACTTCATTCACTCACAGTCTACACTATTAGATTCAACCTTATTGATGCTATATATTTCTTTCATTATTAGAAAATACCTCCTTATTTCTAGTCAAGTATATTTTACTATTAATAAAACCATGGAAAATCAAATCAAATGACTTTCAGCTTAAGCTGATTTTGAATTAAACTGTATGTATTTGCGTACCTGTACATATACACATACAGATCAAGATAAAAACAGTAGGTCGATTTTTTTCTGCATCTTTACATTCACTAATTAATAGACACTATTTTTTTAAGCAAGTCTGAATATATAGTTTTGCGATAGCAGTTTTAAAGGATAATGGAGTAAAATGTCACACAGTCATGCAATGGAATTTTTCTGTATTTAGTGGTCTTTCCAGAGTCTAATGATAAGTACATCTGAATAAATGACGAGATAATTAATGTGGAATTGGTTTCTGTTTAACAGCAACATTTCTTTACTTTGTATTATTATTATTGTTATTAAAAAAAAAAAAAACAAAAACATTGTGGTACTGCATCATGGTTCTGGGCCTTTTATTAAATATTTCAATAGAAATATTAAATTGCTTCAAAATGTCAAGAACAATATAATAAACACACAAGTTACATGACTGTTAGAACATGCTCCCAAGTGGCTGTTTCCACTGTGCTTTACTCTACATTAGAACATCTTCACCTGTTGGTTTGCAGAGAACAATTTTACTTGACCTAAGCAGACACTACACGGTTTTACAACAGCAAAAATTTTCTTAACTATATAGATTTTAATAGACTGTGCCTTGGTTATTTTTTTGTCTAGGACTTTAGGATGTATAGATACTGCAGTAGCAAAACTTGCAGGAGAATTATGTTCTGAAAATAAGACTACATGTGCCAAAATACAGAAATGGAAATGACAAATGTATCAAAGGGAACTTGTTTAATTTACCTACTGGAAATTTCAGTAAATTATAGGTAAAAAATCAAGAACAAAATCAGTCTTCTCCCTGCACAGGTGCATAACAGGAATCATTCATGTTACACCAAGTGAACCAGGATGAGAATCTGGCCTCAGAGCCGGCACGAATGCCATATGATATCTGAATGGTAATTTTCTCTGTATGTGCAACAATAATGCCTCAGACTTGACCTTTGGCTTTGTTGTCACCAAGTATTATCATATGTATAATTTGACCTTTCTCTTTTGTATGAATGCTTGGCCTTGAACTCCATCTAACCTTCTAGGAGCTGTAAAGATAATTTCTATACATTTGCAATAAGGTCTCTGATTTGACCTCTGACTCAAATGAACAATAATTTCTTAATATGCCCATTCCTCCCAAGACTATTTCCCATAATAGTATAATAATAAGGCAATAAAATGTCCCTCATTGTGAACTCATGTTATTCTAAATTTTGAAGGTCTGTGCTTCAGGGCATGCACAGTTCATTGTATTTCTGTGTTGTCGAAAGACTATATCAGGGCATCAAAAGTTTTAAAGCATTTAAATCCAAGTGAGTGAAAGGACAAAACTGACATTAGCTAACTGTGTCTATATGCAGACAAAACTAACGACAATAGTAAGGTTTATTTAAGAGTGGTAAAACAAGAACATGTCTTCACAATAGCAAAAGACAACTGATAATCTCGGCATTTCTAATTGAGCAATATTGAAGCAGAAGAGTAAGAAGTATTCAAAGAACATTTCAGTTCTTCCTTTGAAAAAATGATCAATAAATAATAATAACAATAATAAAAATAAATAATTGAACAACTTTATCCTGCAGCAAAATATAGTTGGTGGTGGTTTTTTCAGACAAATATCTGGTAAGATTATACACAGGAGTATTTTATTCTATAATTAGAAGGCATATTTATGTAATTAATGACATATTTAATGCTGTTTCCTAAAGTAGACGTTCAGTAGAAGAGCACAGTTATAGTCCTGAAGTCAGTGATATCTGGCAGGGCATGCAGCTGCTCTTGCAGTGTTTACCTCTTTGGTACCAATGTTGGAATGGGAAGATAGAATCATAGAATCATAGAATTGCTCAGGTTGGAAAAGACTTTAAAGATCATCAAGTCCAATCACAACCTAACCATACTACCCTAACTCTAAAAACCCTCTGCTAAGTCATGTCCCTGAGGAAAAAAAAAAAGTCTCCCAGCTTGCCTCTCACTTTGCTTGCCTCTGCTTCCTGGTGGGATCTGAGATTGCACCTCAGCAACCAGCACGAAGGATAAAGCCTCAAGCTCTTCACACCTCAACCCAGAAAGCTGCCCACGAGCAGGCAGGCTCTAACCAGGGACTATTTGAAGTGATATGTTTTGAGTTCATGCCATGGCCCCAGTTTTTATTTTGGGGATTTCGGGAAGCAGCCCCCAAGAAAGGCAAATTTTGCTTGGAGTGGGTGTTAATAGATCATATTTGATGTACAATACAGAAGTTTTCACTTTCCATTCACCTGTACCGAAAACATGAATGCTTTTGAATGTGGACTGAAAATAGAAAACTGATTCGAAGGTCAATAATTCACAAGGTTGGTCCTGTACAAGTATAAGATAAAACACATATACTTAGGATGCTTGCTCATGGCTGGGATCAATACAATAGCAAATATGGGACAAAAGAAAACAACAGAATAAACTGTCCAGAATGGTATCTGCAAGCCATTGCTCACATTTTGCTGGTGTCTAGGCAAAGATTTTTGGCGAGCATGAAAGGACTTTGGCACAGCCAGCTGCATCCAGGACATTAATGGAAGGGGCTGTGCAGCAGCACACCTGTACCTGCTTTTGTGCCATGACCTGGATCTGCAGTCCTCACTTTGTATTCCCTTTCAGCCACCCAGGAAATCCATACCTGCATATGCTGTGTGGAAGATCCTTCATACGCATTTCTAGTGAGGAAATAAGATTTTCTTCTTTTTTCTCTTTAAACCATGCTTCTTGGAAACTACTTGGAATTGGTTTTGCTTTTCACAGTTATTCAAGCCAAGGCTTTTTTGAATATAGAGTCTGAAGAGCCGAAGTACCCGTGTTTCTGGTAGTAATGCTCTGACATGATTAGTGCAGCTTTCCTCCTTGTACAAATTGCTCCTTCTGAGCTATCTGTCCTTCTATTTTAATTTTCTTCCCCATTGCAAAGGCTGATGACACGAAACTAGCCCAGATCCATCACTCGAGATTAATCAGAAGCTTCAGAGCAGAGAGAAAATATAGGAGACAAGGCCAAATTATTAGGAATGTACACATGGAGATTCAATTCAAAACCTTTCTGTTGCTCTACATTTTCGCTTTTGATCAGGGGGTTTATGTATTCTCATATGAGTGGCAAGGGTCACCCCACAGTCACTTGGAGATAAACTGCTGCAGAATAAAGTGGAGGGCTGAGAACAGAAGGGTGAAGGTGCCTGTAGCTAATCAGATCTGCCTGAACATAAAAGGCTTGTTTGGCAACAGGAAAATACTTTGGGTTCTTTAAGATTAGGGAGATACAGTACAGTTGGAAAACTGAAAAACAAAACAAAAAAAACAACAACCAGAACATTGAGAAAAGCTTGGCTCCAGAGCATATCCCTATCTTGAATAAGCAGATTAAGAATCACTTATTCCAAACTGTTTTCCTAACAAGAGCAAGCTTTGACTGTTTGGCTCAAGAGAAATTGAAAGTGCAAAATTTCAAAGATGAAGCTTTTAAGTTTCTTTTTTGTCAGCTCAGACCTTCCAGAAAAAAATCAAACTTGACACCGATCTGAGCTCTTGAGACTTCCACTAACTGCACGAGTCCTTTCAGCAACATCCAACAGCCTCTGCTTCCCTCATAAGTATCCTCACTGCGTGCAAAGGATGGAGCGGCTGAAATGGGCTCAGCACTTCGCTCAGCACTTCTCCTCACCCCTGAGACTGCAGAGCCCAGAGTTGAGCCCAGGGCATCAACACAGTGATAGTGATTGTAATAGGGCCCCATTGTGCTGGGGAATGGACACAGTCCTTTGGCTCCTCCCATAGAGGCTAAGAGAACCCATGCCCCTGGGGAGGAATGTGTTGGTGGGAGCAGTTAATCTTGGAGGCACTTGGCTGCTATTGGCAGTGTCCTCAGTATTCTGGCAAAGAAAAATGGGTTTGTAAGGAAACAATGAAATTTACAGAGTCCTGAAAACTGTTGATTATAAAAGCTCCTCAAGGCCTTAAAGGAAATCCGAAATATAGATGAGAGAGTCAGGACGGGAGCCTGCTGATAAAGCAGGAAACCAAAATGCCCAGAGCTGCTGGGGGACTCGTCCAAGCCCATGCTTCAGGCCTTGACTTAGTGGACAAATCCCAGATGGTCACCAAGGATTGATGTGGGTAAGGCTAAGACAAACTGCTATTTCACCCAGATTTCATTTTTTATGTATGTGCTAATTACCAGCAATCAAAACAGGTGATATCACTGCTTCTCTTCTTCCTCCCCACACACCTCATGACTCATTCAATCCTATGTTATTTTCCCATCGTTATACAACACAGATTGTTCTGTTAACTAGCTTAGGTGGACTGAAGTGTGATGTGGGAAAAGCAGCCTTGTTCCATGCCTCTGTGCCTTGCCCCAGCAAATTGTTTTTCATGCTTCTAGCAGCAGTAATGCTGGGAAGATGAGAAGATGTGCTATTGTCTCATCTGTTTTTAACCTCAGAATCATCATGTATATTAGCTAAATGCCTTTACTTCCATCTAAAGTGGTAGCCCTTGGCTCTGTCCCCTTGTGTTTCTGCTGGTGAGGAGCTGAGGGAGCAGGAAAGAAACA
Organism: Pavo muticus; assembly: GCA_016647715.1. Lineage (NCBI taxonomy): Eukaryota > Metazoa > Chordata > Aves > Galliformes > Phasianidae > Pavo > Pavo muticus. The sequence goes on from JACDJE010000152.1 coordinate 1,664,428, forward strand.
AAAGGAAGCAGAAAAGAAACTCCTCATGCCACGAAACAGGAAAGAGATGCATCAAGGAAAGGTTGCTTCAAAGAAAGTTAAACAAGAAGAGAGAAGATGCTGAGAGGCTAAGGAATAGGATGAACCAAGTGATAGTTGCTTTGGGTAGCACACAGGCATCCAATTGGCCAAAGAACAAAACAATCACAGGAGGTGAAGGAGGCACCCAAGCAGAAGCTGTGTTTCATCAGCTCTTGAGTCTTGAGCCAGAGTTCCTGCACTGTGAGTAAGGAAGGAGAAGGGGAAAGGAAAAAGGGGAAAGGGAAAAAGGAAAAGGAAAAAGGGGAAAGAGGAAAGGGAAAAGTGAAAAGGGAAAAGGTAAAGGAAAAGGAAAACAAAAAAGAGGAGTAAAGGAAAAGTTTGGCTATGGAATGTTTGAAATTCATATTCAACCTCTTCTCCCATTCCCTGCAAACAGTTTTCTTACACACTGGATTACAAAGTTTCCAAGACTGGGTTGAAGAGGCTGCTATAAAACAGTTTTCCTGACGCAGAACCATATTTAAATTAGCAATGCAATAAAGCGCACCGAGAGGGAGGGCCTGCTCGTGATTCAAGGGCATCGTCTTTTGTGTAATTTTTCTGGTATCATAAATTTCTGCATGAGCTCCTAGAAGGATAGCAATGCTCCAAAATATATTGAATAGGTGTCTTTCATAAAATGTTATACACGGAGCAGAATTACAGTATCTAGATCACATTTCTTTAAGATAAGACTAATTTATATATATGAAGCTCAACAGCAGGATTTAAAACCTCAGGTTCTTAGACACAAAGTTACATTTTACATTTCCAAGGCCTCTGTGCATAGCTGGAGAGTGTTTGGTGTGATTGAGGCATTTTTCTGAACAGGGGGGCAGATCATTCAAACCCTTTTGGAATGGAAAACCCCAGTTTGTCCACCTCCGACAATCTCTTCTCTCCTGCAGTTGTCACAGCAACAACTTCAGTATTTGAAAGGAATCTACTGCAATAATCTCAGCCTCTGATCTTTGACAGGCTTATAATGAAGGAACAGTTTGTTAATGCTGACATAAACATTTTGAAAACCTAGAGGTGCAATTATTTCATGTTGTTTAGGAAGTCAGCGCTGCATGGCCAAGAGAACTGCATCCTGCAAAAATATTTACTCGTGCAATTTCCTAGCGAGAAAAACAAATTCTGAGTGGAGAGCTGAACTGCAATTCCAGCCCTGCGGTTTAAGCAACAAGAATTTCCCTTTGTCTCCTGTACGCTTGCGGCTTGTGTTTTCACCTCTTATAATCTCAGGAGAATCTTTCAGATAATTCTAGGGTAACACATGGCGAAGCAGCGTCAGGAGAAGCAGAGGAGGGTGCTGGCCAAGAAGCTCGTGTAGCGCTTCTTGGACTCAAAGCTGGGAGCCTGCCCTCCCGGAGCAATTTCCCGCAGCAGCGCGAGGGCTCGGGCGGCCCTGGGGGTGACATCCATCACGCTGCACGCTGCACTCCATCAAGCGGGGCTCCGAGAAAGGGTCAAGTGGTCCGCTGCCATGCTGTTTGAGCTCATCAGAGACATATTTAATTTAATTAAGGTTGTCAGCACTATTGATTTTGGCAGTTTCAATTACCGTGCTGTTATGGCTTCTGGATCTACTGATCTGTGATGAGCCCTATCAGCACTGGCACACATTGAGGAAAAAGCCCTTTGTCTCCCTTAAAACCTGACACATCCTGCCATAGGCCATAACTTATTGCTTTTATCCAGCCCAGCTCCTCTTCTGTTCCTCATAATTAATTTCTCATTAGACAGCTCTTTATTGTTTAATTTGTGCAGTTTATAATCAAATTGGGCACATTAATTGTAGCTGAATTTAAGGCTAATGAAAAATAAAGGTTTTCAATAACTTACTCTTCAATTATTTCAGACAAGATAAAATAAAACACTTTAAGAGTTGTCAGCTTTTTAAATTATAAATTGGGTTGTTTAAAGAGCATGGGCATTTAGGAAGCAGTTATCACGCATTTAGTAATTATAAATCCTATGCTGCAATACAATTATTAGGATATATTTACAATTCCCCTTAGTTTTTTTCCACCTCGTTGTTAGCTAACTGCATAACATCTAATTGTTGGTGGTTAAAAATAGCATCATCTGAAGTCTCTGGGTCTGAGTCCTCCTATTCCACCAGCTGAGATGTAAATCAGAGGCACTTCTGGGAAAGTCCACGTCCATAACACCATAGCAGAGGTGTCGGGGTGAGAAATGAAGACCCTGTTTGGTAAAGATTTTATAACCCCCTCCTCTTTCTCTTAGAAAATGTTGTAGCATTCATCACCTTTCCTTCAAGGGAATGTCAGTGTACTATTTACATTTCACGTACTGAAGGACCAGGATGCCAGCTAGTAAAAATGAACAAAATCTTCTGGATTTAGACTACAGTTTCTTCTGTGATGCACATAACCTTCATTTTAGCAATGGAGAAACTAAGGCAGAAAAGCAACTTTCTTGAGATGGAGAGGAGACTGCTGGAGCAGGCTTTGCTTGGTAGTTTATGTTCATAGAATCACAGAATGGCTTTGGTTGGAAGGGACCTCAGAGATTATCTAGTTCCAATCCCATGCCATGGGCAAGGCTGCCAGCCACTAAATCAGACACTAGTCACACTTTTCTCTCTTTTCTGAGAGAAAAAAGAATAGGGAAGAAGATGGATTGAAAAATACAGATGGTAGCTACCTTCATCCTTGCTGAGAAGAAAAATGGAAAAGCCAACCTTCTGTCTTTGCTAAATGGCTGGCTACCACCCATAGCATCTCAAGAGCGAGCAAGAAAAGTAGAGGAAGGGTGGAGAGTTTCACACCTGCGCTGAGAGCAAAGGCACTGAGACTGGGAACCTGGCTGCAGGGTGATGCTGGGGAATTTATTCCCTGCCATGAGAGCAGGATGCTAAGCTGTGTTGGGATAGGCACACAACCTGGTATTTGAGGAGAGACTGGATGCCGAGTGTCCTTGTTCCTGGAAAGGGAAAAGCATCCTAATTGCCTCATAAAGTTGTAATTCGTCCTTTCTCAAGTAGCAAGCGGGGTAAATCCAGTTGAGCAGGGAGGGTTAACTCCTGTGCTTTGGGTCTGAAACCTTAGTTCAAATATCCACCCAGTGAGGGTTTAGGTTTGGTATTCCACTTCTCAGTGCACAATTAATCCGTGCGGGTTTTCCTTTGTGCTCCCACGTAGAAATAGGGTGAGCAGATCTCCAGCCAGTGTCTAGGATGCTGTAGAGTGGCCAACACTAGTACATGCCTAGCCAGGATCTCCAGTGCAGGATCATGGTGTGCAGGAACTGCTTCACCCCTGTGCAGCCCCATGGCTACCCCTCCTCCTCCTCAGCCGCAACACTGGATCTGCATGGTGACATCTATGCACCAGAAAATGTGAGCATTTAAACGCTACATCCCAAATGGCCATAATCAGTGTTGCAAAGAATTTAAGGCTGCTCTTTTGATTCTCAGTCACTTGATATTTCATCTCTTTTTAGTTAAATAGAAAAGAATAGTGTCTGTGTTGTGTGAAGAGGGAAAATTCACCCTTACTTTTGTAAGGTCTGTTTACTTCCCAAATCCTGTTATGAGATTGTACATAGCAAGAAGGCAACATCAGAGGTTTTCTTTGCATATCCCATTCTGAGCTGAGAACATTTTCTATTGCAGCGAAGTAAGTTCATCCAAAATTCCTTGGTGGGGATCCCACCCTTGTGGATTTGCAGGCATTTCCTAATTCATGTTTCACTTCCTGTCTGGAAAGAAATGCTGGTCAATATTGCTGTACACTTCAGCATTCTGCCTCTTCTCTAGCTCAGAATTATTTGGGACACCAGGAGGCAATTCTGCTCTCCCAAACAGACACTCTATTAGAACCACTGGTTGAATAGGATGACCTCCTTCTGACCATTTTTGGGGGGGAGAGGAAGAGAGAAAACCTTCCTTCAACAAGAACGTGAGAAAAGCTGGATGCAAGGGCTTTGCAGGACTGTACTCCTCCCGTGTCTGTTGCAGGAGGAGAGGAAATATGTGCACTGGAGGTAGACTGGCACAGCTGGAAGTTCAGTGTCTGGTAAGGAGATGGGGGAACAGCAGGGGAAACACAGGTCCTGCGCAACACACAGTAAGGAGGTAGGGTACACTTTGTCTTCAACTGTGCTTGGTATTACCCATCCAGCAAAAGCACAGGCACAACTGATGGGTGCCACATGAAATGATTGTACTCTTTTAGGCTGCTTAAACTCCTCTAGCAGCTCAGTGTGCACAACTCACTTCTGAGAGGGAAAACCTACAACCATTGTGCTCTTCCTTCACTTAATCTTAAATTCCCAGATATTCCTGTTTCCAAAATCTTTGGCCGAAGATGTGCATCTTGCTAGGACCCAGAGCCATCCAAGTACACAGAAGCCAGTGATCTTCCATGCAGTTTGAATGTGACCCCATTCTTCAGCTGGCATCGCCCACAGGACAATCATATCCCTTCATTTCTAGTTGGCATCTATCTGTGAATAGGGCCACCAGACCTGCCTGCATATGCACAGTGTAGGCATCTGAACACTGTAAACCTCTCTCTTTTTTAATTTAAAAATAACAGTAAGATTTTTAAAAGGAAATTTATATAAAATATTAATAATAATTGTTCCCAGGCAAAGTCACTTTCAGCCAAGTTTCAGCTGTGAGGAAACTTTTATTAGCCAAGAAATGAACTCATGAAAGTGAGGTTTATAATGGAAATGCTGAGAGACTGCAGCAGCACTGTTAACAGGTGACACTGTTCCGGCAGTGATAGTGTGAGTGAGACCTTCAGAGAAACAATTATGAGAGCTGTGCCCACCCATGCAGCTGAAGATGTACTGGGATTTTTGTTAAGAATCTCTGTTTTCAGAGTTCTGATACTGAAGTCATAGAAACACACCTCAGGCTGAGAATAAGAAAATAGAGACGCAGCACTTCAGGACAATTGAAAATAAAAGAAAAAGACTCCACACTGTTGTTCTGAAGGATCTAACACAAAACCCACTTCTTTTACAACGAAATATGGCAGACTTTTGGTCTAAGGAGTGTACTTTTTTGTTTTGTTGCATTTTAATTTAGAGCCCACAGAAAGCCTGTGGTATTTTTTAAGCTTAAAAAATCTTATAGCTCAATTAAAGGATAACAGAAATAAACGAGGATTACTCATGCATAATTACACTAAGTTAAGTCCAAGAAAACAATACGCTATCTCAAACCTCTTGGGTAATTTGAGCAGTCTCTGTAGGATCTCCAGAGGCAAGAAAAGGAGGGTTGGAACTTCAGCTTATACCAGAGCATTTACTGCAAGATAACAAAAGATTTCCAAGTAAAAAAGACCACAGAGGTAGATGGAAAGACACCTCCCAGTATGGGATCAATCCTTTAGCAGTCTTAAAGGATATGTTACAATACCAGATAGACTCTGGAGTAGGCACAGATGGGATTCAATTTTCAACTCTGTTTTGCAAAGTCTCAGTGCTCCCAGCATTCCTGCTCCCACTGCCTCCCACATGTCTTACTGTATGTAGCACTGCAGTCCAATCTGAGCTTAATTACATATACCTGGCTACTTGTAACTAAAATCAGCAGTGTACTCATATCAAAAGGCAGAAACTAGCATAACTGCAGTCACCATCCTTGGAGGTTTCAAGAAAAGGGCAGATGTGGCGCTGAGGGACATGGTCTAGTGGGCATGGTGGTGATGGGCTGATAATTGGACTAGATGATTTAATGGTCTTTCCCAACCTTAATGATTCTAAAATTTTGTACTTTATGATTAAGGAGTATGAATTTTCTATATATGCCTAATTAATCCTTAAGCTGCTTTAAGATGTGAAGACACCTTCATTGCCACTACTTGAAACTATCAAAGCCTACCAAGTAATCTATCATACTCCTGAAAGAATAGGAAAGCCTTGCAGAAGAGTTATCTGGGGAGGAAAATAGCTTGGTCCTTCCTCCTATGCTCTGAGCAGGACAATGCAAACCCAAGGCACTTTTGGACTGACTGACGACACCCACAGCACCAAGGCCCTGGTGACAGGCTAGCTGGACCCAGGTCTTCCTGTTTGGACATGGTATAACCAGCTCAGTTCCAATCCTTTTAGATTTGATTTTTGTATCCCCAAATGATTTGCTCATGCTTGTTTTCAGTATAATATCTATATATGCATGGTAGTGGATAAAGGGATCCACACCTTGACTGCTTAAGAAAGCAGACCATAAAAACAGTGTCTATCACTTACTTCTAGCAAGAAGTTCCAAAGGTAAGGGATTGATTCCATCTGCAATTACAATATTTGTTTTATTATAACCATCTCAAGCAGGATTTAAACATGAGTATAAGAGCAGCAGTACAGTGTATGTAGGTATTGGTATATGCATTTTCAGTAACTCAAAACAGACATGTTATGTTTTTCTTAAAAGCAGTCAGGTAGAGTGTAGCTATCCCTTTATCACTGCCAGCACTCCCTACCTGAACCAATCCTATATATTTATTGCTGTTAGAAATGAAACAGACCTGTGCTCAGCTGTATTTGGTTAAACTTGGTATGAATGGCTTGGAAGGAAAGGTACCTTTCAATCCCCAGGCCCTTCACCAGCCTGATGATAAGACGTCCATTCCTCAGTGTATTCTAGCCGGGTACGTTAGCATGTGAGCTGGGTTAATTTGCACCAGCTGCTAGTACTATATGGACTGGGCAGACACAACACCAAAACTCTGGGAGGCTCCTCGTGTGTTACAGAAATGCCCAGCCTCCCTTCAGAGCAGCCTTTCAGTCCTCAGCACTGCAGAGACAGCACATAGTATCTGAAGCTCAGGACCTAACCTTTTCTCTTTGAACTTTTCATATTTATTTTTCTAGGTCTCAACTATTTGCTTATAAAAATAGTATGACCTGAAGAATAAAAATGAGAACTCTTAACTTTGTATTTTATTTCGTTCGACACAACACGTTCTGTAGGCTCAGGCATGGAGTGCACAAAGAACAGCAAAGGCAAAAATTATGAAAGTGAACACAGATGCTACTTCTGTTCATCTGGGGACAGAACTTTCTTTAATACCAGGGAATGCAGATGTATATTTATTTTGTTTTGCTGCTTAATTTTAAGATACTTACTGCCACTTCCCTGGCAGCAGGGTGTTGGAAAGGATGAGAGTGCAGATTCAAAGGAATTCTCCTTTACATTTCTTCTGCCTTTATTTATAAGTGATGGCCTCGTTTTTTTTTATTTTTATTTTTTTAAATTGAAAAAAAACTCAACTCTTTATTCTGTCCTTCAGGCAAGTTTACTGAGTCCACTGTATTTCAACAGGAGCTAAAGACATGGTTCTACTTACCCTCCCCCAAAAGGTCTCTATTAATTGTTTTCAAATGTTGGCAGCCATGTGAAACCCTGCCTCGCAAGTCTGGCTCCTTATATGATTTTTATTAAAATTCACTTTGCACATAAGGCACATGAGATTTATGGCTGAAACTAATAGGTTGGTTCTCACTGAGACATAAATCCATGGGCTGTTTATTGAGGCTCATGGACACTGAGAACACAGGTAATTGTTACTGTGAGTGTTCGGCGTAAAAATAGTCAATCATGTCTCCGAGGAAATTTGTTTAACTAAACAAACCACATAAGCTTCTGAAAAATTACTTTATCTCTGATGCTGAATGGAAGGACTGTGCCGGCTAACTTCTGTATCTCATCTGCACCATTTAATTTAACTCTGAACACTCTTCAAATTTTCCTTACAGGGTGTCTTACTTTATAAAAAGCAAATGTAAAAAGGATTTTGTTCATTTTTCATTCCACATACTCATTTTAACTCTTCTCAATTTATACATAAGAATTTTTACTTTCCCGCTACCAACTCCTGCAAACTCCAGATGAGTTTTTGCCCATTCTGTTAACTCCTGGCTCACCCAAGATTGCAATCTTCCACACAAACTGATGGACACCTGTGAGGTGGAGCAGGGTCTGAACCCATCTTGTCTTCTTTGGGTTTGACCAGGTTGCCACGTGCAAACAACTGCCAACTAGACTTGCTGGTAAGCCAGCTGTGCTCTGGAAGCCTTTTGAATGTGTTAGCTCGGTACCTTGACCAAGCAAACAAGTCGGGCTTCTCAACATTACATTACCTTTCAGCAGGATCCAAGCCTGTCTAAATGGCTTCCAGCTCACATCTGGTATGCTGTATGTCAGCTCACAAGAGAGAGGGAGTTAGCTCATGCCACCTGAGTGGATTTTGTGCTGACAGTACTGTCCTGAAGAAAAGACATGGACAACCTTCCTGCCCTAGTAATGAGGTTATCCAAAACAGGCTCTTAGCATAGAATCATAAAGGTTGGAAAATAGTTGCTAAGATAGTCTAGTCCAATCACCGACCCATCACCACCCATCTAATCTAACAACTGACCCATCACCACTGTGCCCACTAACACATGTCCCTCAGTGCCACATCTACCCTTTCCTTGAACACCTCCAGAGATGGTGACTCCACCACCTCCCTCTCTGAGCAGCCTGTTCTGATGCCTCATACATCTTAGTAAAATGTCTCAGATGGCTCTTAAATGTGAATAAGAAGTTGCCATTACTTTTATATCATTTCTTGACCATAGTAAGCTTTTGAGATCAGGTATATTTATTATCGTGATCACATGAAAGCCAGACCAAGTAACTGAATATGTCATTGCCTATTGCACAGACACATGGGAAGGCACAGACTCTGAGGTTATTGAAGTAACAAGATATACTCTGAATATAGATGAGTGTCATAGCAAAAACACTGCAGCCACATCAGGGCTGCTTTGGTTCCAAAATAACTAACCATTCTGACAAATGGAGCTTAGTATCTTGGCACAATGCTGTATGAACATTGCTATACAGCTTGTTTCAGGAATCAGAATAAGTATCTCTACCTGATATCTGCTTGGAGGTAGATTTGTTCTCCTTTGCATCATGCTGTGAAATGTTAAGTAAACCTGAAAAATAAGGATAAAAGGGTGCAAGAGTGCATACACTGTGGCTGACTATATTTTTAGGTTGATATCCCATTCATTTTAAAATGGTATGTAAATACTGAGCACCCCTGGACAGCTAAAGAAATACCTAAAATGCCATAAATTCTTTAGCAGTGGAGAATTGGAATGAATATAGACTTCACCAATTTGAAGGAGTTTTGGTACCTTTATGTCAATGATGTTTGTTCTCAGTTGCTCATGCATCCTAGTACTGCTGTAAGATACAGTGAGAAGAGTAGGCATTTTCCAAACAATTTCTCTCTCTTCTTGCCACCACTCCCCTAGTTTTCCCTTCCTGATAAGCTGCGTCTCCTTCACTCCCTTTTACAGCATTTGCTTAGTAGTCTACCAGTTATCTAAATCTGTTAGGTTGTTGTTTGCTAATGAAGTCTCAGCGCTCCTGTCTGATCTAGTGGCTAGGTCAACAAGGTTTTGTGTCCTGGGGACTTGGGGAACCGTATGGAGATGACCTTTGACACCCATCAAAGGCTGCACCACACTGTTGGGCTTCTATCAGTTTAATCAGTTGGCTTGTTCCCTTTCCCTTGCCATTCACGGCACTGCTCGTGTCCCTCACTGCCTGCCTACAGAAGAACATACAGCCCTGCTTGAGGTGTGGCTCAGATGCATGAGAGCTTCCTTCATGTTGAAAGGATAGAATTATAAATCCAATAACTTTTCCATGAAAATGTGATGAAAAACACAAAAAAAATGTTACAGAAGACTCTCCACTTTTACCTAGTGAAAGTAAAAAACTCACAGTATACCAATCAGTAAAAAAAAAAAAAGCCCATAAATATCTTTCCAATATTTTTTCTGCTGTCTATAATACTGCAACTTACCAGTAAAACCAAAGAAGCTGTCACAGGTCCCTCGTTGCTGTCTGGTTTGCTCCACATATGGAAACATATACCCTGGGCTACTTGATGCAGAGGCTCTGAAACCTGGTGTCACAGCCTTTGCACATACACTGGGGCTGTATCTGGGCCTGCCGGGGGATGACTTCAAATATCAAAGAATTGAGCTCAGGGCTTTGCACAGGAAAATAGTCCTTTGTAATTTTCAGACAGACTACAATGTAAGGACATTCTCAAATCATAGATTATTTCCTTTCATCCATTTGTGAACTATCAGGATCTGAGGATGGATTGAGAAGATGGATTGAGAAGATGGATTGAGAAATAATGCTATCTGCCAACACTGCAGCACTCTGAAGAAGCAGCCTGTTCTCCTGTTAGACAATGGACACGCTATTGTGCTCTTATGTGTTTCAGTCAAGCAAGTGAAGAACCATCTGGAAATGGAATAATATTCCGAGTGAATTTGGGTCAGCGAGTGGTCACTGTAAGCGCTGCTCCTTCAGATGCTGAGAGATATCCCACAGTATACCATGAAAACTGTCTCCAGTACAGCGCAGCTCCAAACAATCACAGCAAGGCTCAGATAACTTGTCTGCAATGGAAATATTATAGCATCATGCTGTGTGGATACTGACACAACATCATAAATTTTCCTTGTAAATATTATACATCAAGAAATCTTAATTTTCAGGAATATTTGTCGGAGCTGTTGTAGATTATGAAGCTTCTCAAAAGATGTTCTATCTGTTTTGATGTGTGAACTACACTTAGTTATTTTCTTTCTTTTCATTCCCTCCTCTGAGCTGATCAGATTTATGCAATTTATTTCAAATCCTAGGTATGAATCATCAAAATAAGTGACTATTCACATTCTACTAAAGGTTGGATTGTCTGTGTGAAGGTGTGACAAGCCATAATTATTATTTAATACTTTTTCTCAGTATATATCAGAATCTTTGCTACACATCATTATATATTTGTGAAACTAGGGAACAGAACTGAAGTCTCACATCAGTAGCAGAGTCAGGATGTGAACAAGGCTCTATCACATCCCAGACTTAGGCTCCATCCTCTAGTCCAGCCTATCATAGAGTTAAAGAAGCATTTCCTCCTTTCCTGTCACCTATTTTAACCTTACCATATAGATTGAACCAATTTGCAATGAGCATATGTGGGTTCCTTAAAAGCAACCTTACAGCCACTTTTATTTTCTCTACTTCTTTCCCAGGAATAGCAGGTTGTCTTTGCACCCCTGTAGTGCAAAGTTGTTTCTCTTGAGCCCAGTTTTATAGCTATGCAGAGAGGATACAGAGAAGAGCAGGAATGTGAGGAGAAGACAAAGAAACCCAAGAACACTACAAACAAGTATTTGGCTATATGTACCTGTCCCAGTGAGCGAAGGATTGGAGCTCTACCCTACGTGGCATGGTTTTGAAACTGCAGATGGAAATCAGGGTTTTATAAATTAACATTATTTTCAATTGTTTTTGTGAGCTTTTCATCTGTTTGGGAGTTGTTTTTTTTTTTTTTTTTTCTTTTGTTTCTTTTAAAATACTCTGCTGAAATGAATGGAATGCTTAAAACTAAAGACCTTTCAAAAGACACTAATGATTTTGTGTTTTATTGTCATAACACGCTAATGCTTCTGCAAGGAATTGATGGAGGCTGCAGTTGTGCATAGTGTGCTTTTTCTGAAAGGACTTCAAATTAAAGAGATGATTCAGTAATATAATAATTACTTTTCATGTCCACATTATTGCTGCTTCTCTGTTTATTAGAACATGACCTATATGTCAAGAAGTAATATTTTGTACCAGATCTGCAATACACAAGACTTCATAGAAAGTGCCCTTTGATCCAAATTATATGCCCTTTGTACATTAAAACAATTAACACTGAAGTACTTTATGAAGAATGTGAGCATTTATAGCTCACGTGGAGTATCAGAGACACTCAGTCATTAAATGGTGCCATATGGTTCACATAGAAGTCAGAAACAATTTAGGAGTTGTTCTCCCAAAATCACACGTGGATTTTAGGGGTTGGCTACTATTTTGTCTAAATATAAGGGCATGGTACACTTCATTTTCTATCTTTGCGTAGTGACTAAATAAAACTTTTGGGACTAAAATGACATCGACAGTGGGGTCGAGTGCACCCTCCACAAGCTGATGACAGCCAGCTGTGGGGTGTAGTCAACACACCAGGCATGGGATGCCATCCAGAGAGACCTAGACAGGCTTGGGCAGTAGGCCCAGGTGAACCTCATGAGACTCAACAAATCCAAATGCAAGATTTTGCACCTGGGTCAAAGCAACTCCCATTACCACTACAATGGGAGATGAAAGGATTGAGCACAGCCTTGCTGAAAAAGACCTGGAGATAGTGGTGGATGGGAAGCTGGACATGAGCCAGCAGCGTGTCTATACAGCCTAGGCAGCTGAATGTATCCCGGTCTGCATCAAAAGAACCATGGCCAGCAGGTCAAGGGAGGTGATCCAGTCCCTCTACTCTGCACTTGTGAGCCCTCACGTGGGGTAGTGTGTCCAGATGTGGAGTCCTCAGTACATGGACCTGTCAGAGTTCATCCAGAGAAGGGCCACAAGAATGATCCAAGGAGTGGAACACTTCTCCTATGAGAACAGGTTGAAAGAGCTGGGGCTGTTCAGCCTGGAGAAGAGAAGCCTGCAAGGTGACCTGATAGCGGCCTTTCAATATCTAAAGGGGAGCTACAGGAAACAAGGGAACAGACTCTTTAGCAGCATCTTTAGTGATAGAACAAGGGGAAATGGTTTCAAGCTCAAAGAGGGTAGATCTAGTTTAGGTATGAGGAAAAGGTCTTTTAGAGTGAGTGTGGTGAGGCTCTGGAACAGGTTGCCCAGTGATGTAGTTGATGCACCATCACTGGAGACTTTCAAGGTGAGGCTGGATCAGGCCCTGGGCAGCCTGATTTATCTGTGGTGTCCTTTTTCATTGCAGGGGAGTTGCACTAGGTGTCCTTCAGAGGTCCCTTCCTATTCTAAGGATCCTATGAAAATCAGAAGGCATAGACAGGTGATTTAACTAATGTGCCAATAAGATACTGATAACACTGATATAAAGTGCTGCGAGTATCCACCGTAGTCGATGGTGCAGAGTCAAGGGACTTAATGTATTCCCGGAAACCAACTTTCTTACCTGTGGCACAGTGAACTCAAAATTAATGTAACTGTACTGGAGATATTATTTAATTTTAAATACAGAGAAGCAGCTTGGATGCTGTATTAGCTGTTATTTAGATAATCCTCATCCTACATACGGATAAAGCAGATGTCTGCAGATAATGGAAACAGGGCTGTCTGGTTAGAGATGGGCAAGAACCACTAATTTTGTTTTCAAGTGCTTGCTTACAGTAAACATACACTTGGGCTGTTAAGAGAAATGATACAGTATGTTGTAATAATCTCTTGTTTGAAGCAGGTACAATTGGCATCAAGAAGAGCTTCTTGATGCAGAGATTCAGAGGCCTCCATCGCAAGCTTCTCTTCTTTCATCAGATCAGAGAATCATCCATTTCCCCCAGCCAGAACTTAAAGCAGTACCAGACAGGGCTTGGAGATTGCTTTAAACCTAATCTAATGTATTCTCTACAAGAATAAGCAGAAAAAAAATCTGTTGACCAAGGTCTAAGAAAGGAATTATTCTTGTTTCCCAGAGACTTTATGCATTGCTTGTTACATTGACACTACTATGGACTAAAAATGTCAGTCCCACCAGCTTGTGGCTGTGGAAAATAGGATATGGGGAAAAGGAAGGAGAGAGAATCAGAGAATATTAAAGTCATCTAATTAAATTTCTAATCCAGGTTTACATAATTAAGCAATAATTACTATGGAGAAGGGCATTTCCTGGCAGTTAATGACCAGCCAGAGGATTTGAGAGCTTGAGGTAAAACCAAGTGTTCTTAACACTGTCAGTCATTAATTGCCAGGAAATGCCCAACTCAGGAGGTTATTACTGCTGTTATAAACCAAGAATAGAAAAATATGAAGAAAAAAAAGACAGTAATTACCTTCTTAAAGTGTTGAAAGCTGAGCACTGAACTGCATGTAGCTATGGAGACAGAGTTTTATTTGTAGCATCAGTCCTTTGCTGGAGTTTAAAGACTGCTCCAGTACCAAAAGGAGGGCAAGAGTTAGTTCTAGGGGCTCCATTAGTTATATAATTGGTAATTTAGAACATCAGCTCTGTGCCACGGGCCACATAACATCTGCAGACATCAAGAGTATCACAAAACTTTACAACACTGATTACAAAATACTGGCAGCCACTCAAAATATTTTATAGCTGCACATACTTTCAGAAAGCATTTCCAGTAGTTCCTGCTTTGATCTACAGGGTGTGTGTCTCTAAATAGGATCCTTGTAATGTCACATTCTGCTGTTTCCTAGAAATTAAGTACTTAGGGATCAGATCTTTAAAAGTGATTAATGCCATTGGCCAACTCAGCCGGGCTGATTGCTGACCAATTTTACAATTGCATAACTCTATTGATCTCACTGACACTGCTCCTGATTTGCATGGGATAGGATAAAAAAAAATTCAGCCCACCGAGTGTAATAAATGTAAAGTTCAAAACCTCCTCCCTCCTTCTTTCGTATCTCTGAAAGAAATTATTTCACACCTAGTTAAAGTAGCTACAAATAAAAGCATTTTTGTTTCTTTTAATATTTTGTTGCTTTTTATGAGATAAGGTGTTTGAAATTTGACCAATGATTCAGTGAGCACATTCTTCCAAATGAATTGGTAAGAAAACGTAATTTCTGCCTTTAGACTAATTTGGAAAAATAATTTTTAAAAAAGAAGATTCAGTAAAGGACTTAGGCACCTAAATCAGGACTGAATCAGAACTGAGGTACTTGGTGATAAGTGGCAATAAAGAAAACTTATTACTGCATTTCAACATCCTGTTAAATTCACTGATTTCATGACTTGTAAATTCTACCATAGAGACTGATCAATTTGAAATTCTCAAAGCAGATGAGGCTTCTACAGAATAATTTCTTTCTGAAACACAGCAAGATGAGGACAGTTGGTTTCTGCATCAAACACCAGACCTAAATCTCTCTGAACTCGGCCAAGTGCTGAGACTGTCTTTACAAGATGAGGATTCCTTTTGCACTGGATTTCCAGTCCCATTCTTGTTGCATTCTTTGCTGATTATGGCAGAAATCAATGGAGTTCTACTTGTGTTTCCTCATTTGGCTGTATTTTAAAACACAAGCCTGGGCCTTCTGGACTGAAACAAGCCCTTAAATCAAGACTGATTTCAGAAATCAGTCACCTCTGCAGATGCAAGCATAGAAGTATTTATGCTTCAAAGGAGGGTGAAAGTAATGTTGTCTACTCCTTTCCCTGTCACCACACAATTTTTCTTTAGTGCATAGTCCATTTAGAGGATAGGCCACACAAGTGGCTGTAGGCAGATATCACCTTGCTTTGCCTGTTCTGTGAGATAGCTGCATTTGAGCCAGATGCTATCTATATTACTTCATGTCCTGTGCCATGCTAGCATGTCTCTGCAGCTCCTGGTTAGAAGTGACATATATCAGTGAGAGCTGAATAATGGCAGAGAGGACATTTCCTCACTGTGGTGACAAAAGTATGAGAGCTGCCCGCCTCTCCCCAGAAGCTTCATAGAAAGTTTACATGCTGAACATGACATCTAGACTCCACCTTGGGTACCAAATACCTAAAATTAAGAATCTACAAGGTCTTCACTAGGTTTAGGTCACACTAAAGGCCAGTAATACCCATACTTTTCAAACTATTCATCAGTCTACTATTCCAGATAGGTGCCACAGCATCTTCACTGTAAGCTACAGTTCATCAGAATCTGGGCACTTTCTTCCTGGTTTTAGCTCCCGAAGCTTGCAAAATGCATAAACGCAAGCAGAGATGACATTTATTCTACTGTGGTGCATGAGCTAATGATACATTGGATGATGTACCAGGGCAAATACCCATCACAGCTGATGCAAAACCATAGCAGAGGCCTCAGCAACATGCTGCAGTGAGGAATGTGCTCTGTGATGGGATTCTGTTTTGAACGTGATACTGTGGCTTCTCTTGTGCTCCGTGGTCTCACACAGCAGACACAGCTGGCCAGCAGATGTGGCCAATCAACCCTATCCTATATAAGAAGTTGTGGAGTAGTGAAGAGGTTGTGGTGCTGCCCTGAGAATGCAAAAGATACTGGCATATATGGGGAAGACAGGGATGTGAAGCTATAGCCAGTTGGCTAACTCCTAAGAGAATCAGGAGGGGGGAAAGAAAGGCTGATTTTTTTCCGTAGGTCAATGTAAACTCTTGGCCTTTAGGTCATAATGTCAACTTTTCCTTTTACATTATTAAATCATGATAGGTTCCAGATTTCTTGCTGAAGTATAATCCATGCATTCTTTTTGCTTTTTTTTTTTTTTTTTAAATAAAGCATGTAACGGAACTGTATTTTTCCATAGCACAGTTTTATCTCCGATAGTTCAAATCTCTTTAATATATTCTTTCCTCTTGGCTAAGAGGGAAACTGTTGCTTTGACTGTTTCACTCTGATTCTCTCACTGTCTACTTCTCTGTTTTATAAATTACAGGAAGCGAGATATGACTAGAACATTGGAACAGGCTTGATATCATTGCTGTACTATCTTCCTGATAGATGTGTTCAGCAATACAGCATTTCTGTAGAATTCGTCTTTCAGAAGAATGAGAACTACCCAGCGTGTTCACCAACACAATGAGTTGACAAGGTGTTTTTACATTTTTGCAATACCAGTACTTATTCTAACAACCAGATGCAGTTGTGAATACTGTAAAACATTTGATGAGCTCATGGCCCAAATCAGTAAGGCTTCAGCCATATGCGTGTTTTTGTAAGAAACAGGAAAGAAAAACTGGACTTGGCATTCACTCGCTCAAACCAGGAATGTCAGACTGTCAGCAATGATCCTACACTCTGCACAGATTCCAGATTCCTCGGCACACATCAGGTAGTCTGCTTCACATCCTTTCAGAAGACTTCTGCAGAATGACAGCTGTATTATTAGTTTTTGGATGTGTTTAGATTTGTTTAGTTCTAGTGCTTAGATTGGAGAAGCAGATGTACAGTTATTTACAAGCTAGGGCATAAAGCATATGCAAAGGACCAAGGAAAACTTTTAAGGCGCCTTATATTAAAATGCCTATATACAGAAAGAGAAATTTGTAATAGAACCCTGCTTTTCAGGCTTGAGGACTGGCAACACATGGATCCTTTGAGTTCTAGTTTTGAACACACAAGAATTCAGACAGATGCTGGAGCTTGCTCAGTGTGACCATCAGATCTGGGTATGAGAACCTTTCTAACCCTGGAGGTTATTACATATTCTCTGGTTCTCTAGTAAATATTTATAAAGTAACAAATTATAACTAAAAATAACCATTTAGAAAGAAATAGTCTTGTTTAAGATACTTTCATATCTTGTGACATAGCTCACAATGGGAACAAGAACCCAATATTGTAAAACCTGATTAATTTAGGATTTATTACATAGAGCTAGAGTACACCATCTCATAGCCTAAAGGCCATTATGTTTCTTAACATGTTTCATAAGTTATTTTATAGCTCACTGGATGCCTATCACAAACTTTTTCAGTGAAGATAAACATGATTACAATCATAGCCACAGAGCAGTAGAGATTATCTCCTTACTTGGCTCAACAGCTAAAAAATATCTGTTTTCTCTAACACTACAATTAATTATAAATAGAAACATTAAAATTTCATGTAGACTTCACATATTAAGAAGATTTTTCATCGATTTTTGACATTTCATTACAATTGTTACAGTCGGAGCAAACGGGGATCTAAGGATAGCCATTGTAGCCTGTATGTTACCAACTACAAAACTGAAGTGCCACAACTAACCACACTAGCCTTTGTTTATAGGGGAGTACCATCAGACCATGAAGTTAAATGGGCCTCAACAACAAAAAAGAAAGAATCTCTAACTTTTATGATACAAAAAATTAAACTTGCAGTGGAGTCTGCTGCTTAAGACAGTGATCTGTAACATGGACCATACTGACTTTATATTAAGATCAGGACACATATTTATTGCTCAATCTAAAAGGGTTTAAAAAAGTTGTTTACAGAAATTATGAGATGATACCAAAGCAAGTACAAGTACAGTAAATCCAAAGGCCACTGAGCAAATGTACTTGGCTTTGGAATCAGCCTCCAAAACCTAAATGGAGCCCAAATTACTTCTTGCTCATCTCCTTACATTTGGTTTGACAGCTCAGCGCGCTGATGGTTGTGTTCTATCTTCTGCTTGTGCTGCTTAATACTGCACAAGGCTCATGTTTCACCACTACAAAGTCTGCAATGAAGCTCAGCAAAGTTCTTGCAGCTTTCTTGAGAGCTCTGACTCATTCGCAACAGGATCTTCTGCAATATGGCACAGCTTCTTCCTAATCCCACTGCTCCTCTGTACCCTTTGTTGCTGGATCTCTGCTTTGTGTCTCAGCCCCAAGTTCAACAGCTTCGGAAAGGAACTCTCAGCTGAAAAAGAGAATTTGGAAATAGCCTTTATTTTTTGCCCTGAGAGTAGGAAAATATACACAGGGCCAGGATGTAGTCTGACATGATGACTCCAGAAGAAATGGATAGGAAGTGATCCTGTTCTACTGGAAATACTCAACACACAGAGCTTATTCATCTAACATAGTAAATACAATATAAAATTATATAATAATAAAATAACACTCTCATGGGTGCATCATGAGGTATAGTAAACTGTATTTTAGATAGTGAGGCACAAAAACCTCCTTTTCAGATCATACCTACCTGTATTCTTGGGCACATTACTAAATGATCAGCAGCATGCAGAGCTTGATAGCATGAGCACCAGTTTTCTCAGAGAACAACTTCATTAAGGAATAAACTCATCTCTTCAGTACAAGTGGCTGGTCTTAATGACTTTGGTTTCATCAGATAATAACCGTACCTGAAGTACTTCAAATTAAATTCTTTTTATTCCAAATACCTGTTGAAATTTATTACTTCACATGACCATCATAAGAAATAGAAAGCCTAAAAAAAAAAAAAAAAAGCAAAAAAGCAAAACAAAAATAGAAGTTGGACAATGATTCCTGGTTCTGCAACCCTTCTCTTAAATTGCAAGACGTGGGACAGAGATACTTCAGAGGAGAATGTTGTTCACAGAGATATGAATGCTTCCATTTGAACACAAACATAATCAATGTAGTGTGAAAAGAAGAAACTTAGCAATAGTAATGCAGCTATAGCACAATGTAAAACTCGTGAGGAAGCTGAGGTCACCATTTAAGCCATGTTCTGAAGCCAGTGGATGCCAGTCCTGCTACTGACATTGCTCTTCTCATTGTGGATCATTCCCCTCCTCTTACCCAGCCAGGCCATTTCCATGCTTTTGTCATTCCTTCCATTGTGCCAGCATCAGAGTTAGTGCAGCTGAACAATGACTCAGACCAGGGAACTGATCCAACTGAAAACTAAATTATTTTTTTTCCTGGCTGTGTTACTTTTACCTCTCTCAATTCTGGTTCACTGTGTGACCGCAAGAAAACTTATTCCAACAGATGGAAAGGCTCAGCAAGAAGAAAGAAACAAGTACGACTGCACTGGATGTACTGGATTGTATTAGCTGAAAATGACACTGTGGAGGTATGGAAGTAAGGACTACTCCCAGCTACAAAACTGTCTTGCTGTGTGATGCCAGGCATGTTGTTCCAAGTCAATCTTCCCAATTTTAGTCTATTTAGACTATGGTTTTCAAAGTAAAAATGTTTTGTTTATTTTGTACTAATATAAATAATTCACATTTGAGTAACTGTGGTAGTAAAAAGACATAAAAATCATGATTTCTGAGGCTAAATGAGTTTACCTAACGGATTTACATTTTTAAATAGAAATGCTAAATAATCATCATCTCATGGAGAACAGCCCTATGCTACAAGCTGCAGAATGTGATTTTTTGTTTATCTAAGTTCATCTTGAAGTCAAGAAAATCACGTGAAAGTCATCTGCCTAAGTAATTATAAAGGGTATTACATAGTATTTTTAAAATTTACATTATACTTAGCATTTGAAATGCTACAGATTATTTTTTTATTCAGAAAATAAAATCATCTGAAACCATTTTTATCTGCAGTTTTTAGGCACTCTGGGCATACATTTAATCATAAAATGACTAAAACTTCTGTTTGGTGTGATTGAATATGAGGAAGGTAACAGAATATTTTCAAAGCCTTTATCAGCATATCATAGCAGTGTGAATGTATCCATTCACACAATGGAATTCCAGACAAGGAAGTTTTTCCACATGTGAAGTAGATATAACAAGGTGTTCCTAGAACCTGCTGTTGATCCTCTCTGGCTCTTCCTCATCTTGGAGACTTCATTGGGTCTGTTAGCATTTAACACTTTGCTTCTTCACATAGACCTTTCCCTGGCTCTACATTTCTGTTTCCCTCTGCTGCAAACAAGGCCAGTGCAGAAGAACTGTGAGAGTTAATTTTCTCCTTGAAAATGCACAAAGTTTTTTAGCTCCTTTTCCATAATTTTTTGGTTACTGGTGTACATTTGACAAAAAAGAGGATCTCTGCATATTAGCCAGTGGTTACCCTGGTGATGGAGACACAGTTCAGCCAACATCCCTATCCTCGCAACCACTTGTGGAGTCGAGCAGAGATTCCATTATCAGGAAATATCACTGTAGGGCAATCCAATGAGAGAATGCTATTCTCTTAATTTCCTTGATTTAAATTAGTAGTAGCAGTACTGAATATGATGTAAAGTCCATTAGCAAGAGAAGATTCCATTCTTCAGGGACCCTTTAGGTTATAGTTTTCATCTCATATCCCACTGCTGATTTTTTTTTTTTAAATCATTTTTTGCTTTGCTAGTGTCCCAGTAGGAGTTTAAGAAGTCAGTTGCAGCCAATTGTGTTTTCTCCTTTCTCTCAAAAGGGGATAAAGCTTTCTAACGATTTGAATAAACTGTGATTACATCTTCATTTGTCAGTAATGGGATTATCACGCTGATAAAAGAGACTTCAGACGAACATACAAGTTTAGGATTGGTGTAAATTACCCAAGAGGGTCGGGAAAATCCTTTGGACTCCTTAGGGCCCTTCCCTCTCTCTTTGAAAACTTCCTGGCACCAAGAGCCCTCAATAGCTGGGACCAACTGATCATTCCCCACAGGGAGCTGGGGCTGTTCTCCAGTGCACATGCTCATCGAACTGGAAAATATAGTTATACACATCCAAGCCTGCAGTTATTTTGTTCACTATAGCTAACAAACTAAAGATCTTTCAACTACATGATTTTATCTCTGGATGAAGATGATGTCATAAATCTTAGTCAGCTAAGAATGATTAAGAGATAAAGAAAATCTGATAAAAAATATAAGTGCTGTTGTCACTAAATGCCAATGGACTCCATGGTGAGATAATCTTTTTAACATGGCAACCCATCCCACACACAAAATGTTTGTCCAAAAATCCATTTGTGAAAGAGAACAAATGGGGAAATTTGAAAGCAAGTAGGAAAGATATGAGTGAGAAATGAAATACAAATTTAAATCCTGTTAGGGCTAAAAAAAAAGAAAAGCTTGAAAATAATCACACCTTGAGTCTCTATAATGAATTGCATATTACAATACAGAGGGATTGCTCAGGAGAATTCTAAATCTCTGCAGAGTGCAAGCAGCACAAGGATTAGTTAGCTCTGTAGGTGTCTTCAACTTTATGAGGTCTTGATTCTGCCATCCATATACCATTTCAGTGGGTTATACTTGTATTGGCATAAGTGTGGTTCCTTGTAAGTTAAATACTACCCAAAAATTTATGGGCTGTAGAGCAAGTTGTTTACATTGGAAACTGAGAAATATAATTTGAGTATGTGTGCTAATCTAGTGGGCAATAACTTCACCGAAGTGAACTGAATTACATCAGAATTACATATGCAAAACTCAGGAAAAAAGGAAAGAAAAAGTATGGTTTAGACAACTGCTTTATATGATACACAACCTTGAGTAGCTAGCCAAAAATTATGCCGTGGTATGACTGGTCAAACTTTTGCTGATGGCACTTTTTACATCTGTCATTTTTTCTTATATTTCTTACATTATAAAAGTAGGTTGGAATTCATTAGTGTAGTCAAAATTTCATACTAGATTTAAGCAGAGCTTTTGTTTTCCTTTATCATATTGCTGGATATGAACTAGTAAACATGAATATAATGTAATAACACATTTGAGGAGAATAAAATTTAAAGATAATGAGAATTAAGTTAGAATGTCATGGTAAATATATTCACAATTATAAAAAAACTATCTGAACAGGAATGTCAGCATGATGTGAACTACAAGGAAAGCACAGATGAGATTACAGTTGTCAGGCTCTTCCTGTTGACTTTGGAAGAAAAAGTCAAGAATTCAGTGAAGGCAAAATAACAAATTTTTTATATGGGAAAGATGAAAAACTGAAGTCAATATAATCTTTCCAGAAAGGTATTAGAATCATAGAATCATAGAATATCCTGAGTTGGAAGGGACCCACAAGAATCATCAAGATCAGCTCCTGGCTCCACACAAGACCATCCTCATCCTGGCTCACATACCAGAAACTGAGAACCTGTCTTAAAGACTGAGTTCTTGCTGTCATCCTCTTCACCAAGGTGGATGGTTCCCTCCTACATATGCAGAGATTGAATAAACTGAAGGGACTGAGTCATAAGCAGAAATGGAGAAAGGCAGAATTTGTCCTCACCCTCATTGGCTAGCACAGAACTGCCTGGATGGGACCAAGGAAGCCCATCTCCCAACAAGCTCCTCCTTGGCTGCCCTGGCCATGGATGACAAGTACACAGGGTACTCCTGAGTCACAGGGAGCTGAACAAATTCTTCAGTGCTTCATGTGAGCTCCTCTGTAGGAGGAGGACCTATGATACAGGAAGCCTATATATAGTAGACCTATTCTGCAAGTGTTAGCAGAACATAAATGTAGAGAACAGTCAGATTAGATGTAAAAACTAAGACACTTTAAGGGCCATGAACAATTTCAGCCAGATGTTGCTGATGGTTTAGAACACAAGTCCTTGACATTTAAGGTGTTTTCCTGTTTATTCTCACAGAACTCCAGCTTGTGAAATACATGTGATGGCAGCATTATGATGAGACCTCTTAGATTCATAAAAAGTATTTTTCTTAGTTCACCAACTTTTAAATACTAAAGGAAGATTCTCCTTAAAAGAGAAGTTCTAAGGATCCACAGAACTTAATACTCTCTGATTTTGACAATAAAATTTATAAACAACTAATATATCAAATCAATATACGAATAAAATACCATGTGAAAATATTTAAAGTACATTAGATTTATGTCAAGATGAAAGACTGAAGAAAACTTCAAGCAATCTGTTCTAATTGTGTTCCCATGATAACTTTACAATTGGGTTTTTCAGTATAGCATCCCAAAGGCCCAATGCACACTTGTAAAATATACTTCAAACAGCCTGGATTATTTTTTACATTACAGAACTCCCAGGAAGATCAATCACTATACATCCCCACCTTAACTATTAGTGGCAGGAGGTGTTAACACTATTGCCCATATTAAGTCATGTAAAAACACCACCTATCACCATCATTATATTAAACTTATTACATACTTCAGATTCATCAAACACATTCTAAGTAATAAACCTATGCCAGTCTAGTCAGAAGATCATGTTTACTGAATGTTAGAAATCAACTCCAAATATATGCCAGACCATTTTCTTCTTATATTGGTTGCAAAGATAAACAGAATCAATCACCAATAATTACATTATGAGATGACCCACAGATGACACACATTTTTACAGTGACAGGTGTAACACTGTAGTTGTCATCTGTGACAAATAAAAGGAGGACAAATGGAAAAAAAAAAAGAAACAACCACACCTGGACACTGTGACAAGTATTAACAATTTATTAGTGACAGAATGACAAATTTTAAATGTCACATTTAAATGTGATAAAGATAGATAGCTCAATATAGAGAAAAAGTAATGAAGATATAGGTCAAATTAACAGAAAAATAGAATTTTGACTCTTTACCACAGGAAGGGCAGTAGAAACCACATAAGAGCAGGAGATTGTGAAATCAAAATTTTGAGATAAAGAACTCTGGTGGATGGCACAAAAGGGGAAAAGGTGAATAAACCAGTTAATACATATATATGTATGTATATAAAGAACAACACTGAAGAAGATAGAAGAGTAGAAAGGGATAGAATAGAGACAGAAGTTAGTCATAAGTGAAGAAAGTAGTGATAGAAAAATAACAGAAGGTTTGCTAAGAATGCGAAAGCCTGGAAAACAGTGAGTTGGCAGGAATATTAATTAGAAAGTGTTCAATAACACAAGCCAAGCAGTAAAATAAGGCAATATAACTATTGTAAGGATTACCAAGCAACAGCAGCAGTGAACTAATGAGAATCAGTAGGTGAAAGAAGCAGAGTCTTCTTGAACAGTGGAAAGAGCTTAGGACTTCTGAAATTATGTCAGAACTTGCAGGTGCCAGAAGTAATCCAAAGCTGTGATGTAAGTAGAGTGTGGTCTCCTTCCCAAAACTTTCTTCCTTCTTACACTGGCAATTCTTTCTAATGCTGCATTTGATTCTAAGCACTAAAATTAGTCAAAGATCTCAAAGAAATCTTCCTTACTATTTAAGCCATCCTTTTCCCCTACACTTCCCCCTTCCTATTCTACACAGTACCAAGAGAAAAGACCCAAGGAAGTATTAATCTGATGACTTTAGAATCCAGTAAATGTAAATTCTAAAATCAGGACCCACTTGCCTACAGTGTTCTTCCATTAGCTTCATGCCATTTATGTCAGTCCTTAATGTTGTTTTTTTTTCTCCTTCCCATTGGGCACTCGTTTTCCTATTGATAACTGTACAACATTCCTCTGAAAAAATCATCAATCACTTGCTGGATAGAGGTTTAACCGAGTTTTTGAAGCCAACAGTTCAAGGTGCACTGCTTTGTAGGATTAGTTAATCATAAGCCATCATGGTCACATTAGGAAGTTGTATTAAGAAGAAATTCATCACTAGGAGGATGTTGAGGCACTGGAACAAGTTGACCAGAGAAGTTGTGGATGGAATAACCCTGGAACTGCTCAAGGCCAGGTAGGATGGGGCTCAAGGATATGTGCTGTAGCAGAAGGTGTCTCGGCCCGTGGCAGGGAGGTTGGAACTAAGTAGATGATCCTTAAGATCTTTTCCAACCAAGCCATTCCAGGTGTCAAGAAGGGACAAGAACATCAAATGCAGAGAGAAATTCACTTCTATCTTCACATCTACCAGTGGCTGAGATCCATATGCAATGAACACCCAGCAGCTTCTTCATAAATTTAATAACTTTAATTATTACAAATAGCAAAAAACTCAAATCTTTTGGAAATTCTATCCTAAAGAGTAACATAAGAGAACTAAAAACTCACAACTCATGGTTTTCAATTAGATTTATACTTCTAATTCCCTTGCGTACTTTTAGAAATTCTATTCATGGACACTTTGATTAAAAAATTGGCACCAATTCTGAAATGTATTTCTAAGTTCTTTTGATTTCAAAGGGAGTTAGACACACACAAAAAAAGTCTATTGGAGGATTAGGTACTTGGTATATGCGAGCAGTCCAAGTCAAAGTTACACCAGGCTTTACTGGAAAAACAAAGACTTTAAAATTTGAGAGCTGATAGAGATCACAGCAAAGAGAGCAGCGTACTTTATACAGAGCTGCACTTAATAACCAGGCACTGTAACAGCTGCAATTTCTGGGTAAATTGAAAGTGTAACATCAAAGCATTAAGCACAATGTTCATCGTGGAAAGGGTTGCATCCAAAAGAAATGGTTGTTTACAAGCTTTTTAAGGTTTTTACCTTATGAAGCACACCAGCTAGGAACTGCACACTGGCTATCCAAAAGCAGAAGGATATATCACAAACATTTTTGAATGTGAACGTCAATGGTTAACGGGCTGATTTGGCTCAGTTCTGTGACGAGTGAGGCAGAGGGACCACGGAAAGGGATAAGGGAAAAGGATAGAGAGATGGGCCTAAAATAAAACAGTGGCAACGATCTGAGGAGAAACAAACTAATTTACTTATTTATATCAGAATGCAAGATAACACACTATAATACAACATAATACAATATAATTAGAATTGGAGCTAATAAATCAAATAAAATGAGAGAGAGTGTACAAAAGCCGAAGGTCTTACTCTAATGCTGAGGCAAGACAATCTAGGGAACTCACATGCTGCTGAGACCAAAAGGGAAAAGGGAAGGTCTCGTGACCTTGCCAGGGGTTATATCTCCTCTCTGAATGCAATGTCCTCTGGAGTATGTAGTTCTTCTCTTCTGGGACAAGTACCTGGGATTGGAGCATTAACTCTTTAACTCCCATTGCACTACAGGATGTATTGATGTGGAATACTGATAACAAAAAAATCATAAAACCACGACAGTGAATTAGAAATGGCAGATATGGCCACGCAGTCAGGGCCAGTAACATAATCTTTACTTTTTCATCCTATTATTTCTCACAGTCTAAAGGACTTCTAAAACTTCTTTCACTCTCTATGGCAAATGAAATGCTGTTCCTGAAGATGTAAAATATGAGATTTAATTTTTTATTATTTCATACATGTTTTCAGTGACTTCTATTAAAACTGTCTAGATGATCTCCATTATTACACACCGCAAGAACAGCACTGAATTTCCTCCTTAAAAATTCATGGAACTTAAGCAGATGTAGGCTCCTCTTCAATTAAATACACAAATTGAAAATAGAATTAGAATATCTATGACAGAAGAAAAACTTTCACAAACCTTCTGCTTTTGATATAAACAGAAATTGTAGAAGAGACTATGTGACTTTACCAGGACTACTATATCTACAGGTCTTCACAAAGTATGAATTGACTCATATTAAACCAGAAATCTAGGCAATATATTTAGTTTCAAATGATACTAAGTTTTGATTTCATTACAAAGAAATTGGAAGAACTCAGATGTAAAGATTAAACAGTTCATTAATACGTTTGTCATCATAAAGACAATTACACTTTAAAATATCATTCCATGTGTGTCCAAGGGAAGTTACTTTCCAGTTAGTGTTAGACAATATCCTAGTGATTGTGTGCTAGCTATAGAGGTAAATAGAGATATTCAGGAAAAATTTGTAGAATGAGAGAATGTAGTGAGTCTTGAAAAATCTATGCATGCTTAGAGGAAAAGAGCAAAGCAAAGTGGCCCCAACAGATGACATCCAGCTGCAGAAGAGTGGCGTCTTTGCACGTTCCTCGAGTAAGAGCTAAAATAGATATATTTTAACCTGCTAGGTTTATTTGTTTTGTATCCTTCCAAGGAGCTTTGAATTTGTCCCCTAGTTATGTATGCCATTATCATTCACTTTTTTCTGATCTGTAAACATTAAGATCAACCTGAGGCCAAGTCTGTATGGGCTACAAGATGTAAATTTGCTTTGGCTAAGAAAATACTTGTGGCTAGGTAACGTGATACTGCCCTTTCCTTTCGTCTGGAATCTTTCAGATTAGAGAGCAATGGCCTTAAAAACTCATACAATACTCTGCAAATCAGTCCATCAGCCTATCAGTCATTCAATTGCTTCTGCAGCTTACTGTGAAAAGTAGTCCCTAGGGTGATCTTCAACAGGGAGTTTGGAAAATAAAATCATCCACTGGGGCTTTGAAAAAAACAGTAATTTTTTGCTAAAGTGTTTTCCTTTAATTTATGACAACATTTCCCAGAAATGATTCTGCTTCTTTTAAAAATATCCTAGCATCTGTATGTACATAAATACTGTACGTATGTGATTGCACGAATGGGTTAACAGCTCTAATCCTATCACATATGAATCTATATATTTCTCTGGAGGTATACTAAGGTTTATAGAATGAAAGGCAGATTCAAATCTGCAACCTATTTATACAACAACAAGCTGAACAACTGTGGTCAAATAAAACATAATGAAAATATCACTGCTAGAAATAATTTCTGAGAAATATATCATGGAATTGGAAGAAAATTTGACTTCAAATGTTTTGAGGTTTATTGACCAGCTCTATAATGTGGAATGTTTCAACACACTCCTGAAACTGCCCTTTCACAATGTGGATAGAACACACTGATTTGAGTCTTTTGGATCTAGGTTGGCTTTATGTTTCCAAATATGTTTTCCCACTCTGATATGACTCTCTGTTGTAAAATGTTATGCCAGTGAAAGGAAAAAGAGAATATGAAACACAGTTCACATTTTGGACATTGAGTAATGAGGATTAAATTTATCTAGACTATCTTATTGCCTCAAATAATAATATTTCAAATGCCATTCAAAAATTTCTTGGAGCTGTCTGCAGAAATCAGAATAAAGACCACAGTTTTAAACTCAGGGGATAAAACTAGGCTTCAAAATTTGGAAAAGAATGACCTGAAACATATTAATCACCTGCAGAGCTGATCACTTCAGTGGTCTTGGCTGGGCTTTACAAGAACCTTCCCACGTATCTCTTGCCAGCAGTCATCACTAACTTAACAAAGCTACCAAATTGTTCCATAACAATCATAGGCTAGCTTTTCTTATCTGCCTTATAATTTGATAAGTATTGAATTTAATTTTATAAACTTTGGGGTGCCATAGTCCCTTCGTTTTAGACAGCTGAAAAAGTCACTAAGATCACTTCTACAACAAGGAGCTAAAAGTACTTTTATTAGTACTTTAAAAATAAACCCAAGTCAAAAGACAAAACAAAGGTATTTGCAAGAACACATGGGAGAAATATTTTAATATGAAGTTAGATACATTGAAAGGTGTGATGTGTGCAGGAAGAGAAGATAAACTGGCTATAACAACAGAAGGAGTATAAAGATATGTATTTTTCAGCCAGAGGCTGGATTAAAAAGGTTTGGAGTTCTCTGTGAAGGATTTGTTTCCTCTTTAATTTCTTCTGTGTTTAGGAGATCAGAGGTTTGTACATTGTAAATGAGTGGCACTGTATCAGAGATGCTAGATTCAGTTATCACTCACCTTAACAAAAACAGCAGGTGAAGCTCTTCATATTGGCTAACTGTTCTGTTAAAAACAATAAAAACAACAAAGCAGTAATAATACAGATAGTAATCTGATGCCGTGTTAATTCATTATCTGGGAAAGCAATTACCAGTTACGTCATGTGAATGATGGATGTACCAAGAAATAGGAGGAACAAAATATGATGGTGTGATTCCCTAGAATTCTGATAAAATGTAAGTAACATGCCTTCTGTTTGTTTGTGGGGTTTTTATTTGTTTTTGTTTGTAAACATGAATCTCTACAGCACTTAAACCATGATAATTCTATTAGGAAATTAACTGAAACCCTGTGATTTCAGCAAGATATTGCTTGGATTTCCTCCCTATTGGAGAAGTAACATTTTTCATGAATGCATGAAGGGAAAGTAATGTTTTTGAGCTGGGCCAGCTGTGTAAACTCAACAACTGTAAAGAGTAAGGTGGACTATCCACTTGCTGGGAGGGTCTCCTACTGGTTTCACTGATGTCCACTGAATTGGAGTACATCTCTACAGAAGCAAAACACAGAGATGCGTTGCCTATATTGCTGCAGCAAATCACTCTACAGTTAATCAAGATCACAGGCCATTAAAATAAAAAACAAGATTCTGTCAGTTTGGAGTAAAAGGCAATCTTCATGCTCAAAGCAGAAATTGTTTTCCTCCAGAGTCATGTTCTCATATTTGGAAGAAGAAAAAAGCCAAAGATAAAAGATTACACAGAAAATGCTGCTATTCATAAAACCCTATATGCCAGTAGTCTTGTTCTATCTGAAAATTCATAAAGTAGTTCTTTAATAACAGAAGCTGACTGCCATCTATAACCATTGAATAGGCATGGCCGTAACTTGACACTTGTTTGGCTAGACCCAGGTTTCTTGGAGGGATGTTTTATAGTGAAATAGGCTATTTCAGACAATAGTTTCAGGAGTTGATAATTTTAAGGTAGAATGATAATTTTTCTTTAATTCCATATACTACTGAGTTTATGTCTTACCACAAAACACCATGGTTCCAACTTTATTTGCAATGGTTAATTTTAGTCAGTAGTTTTTTGAAAGACCACGTTTTTCACAACAGATTAGTATGTTTGTTGATAACTACTAAGTAAATTCCTAGCTACCTCCAATTAAACAAATTATCATATCTTTGACATCAGTCTGTGCTGTGAAATGTCCTTTTAAGTGCTGAATCCATACCAGTAAGAAAAAGAATGATCTGACAGATAGCAATGGGTTCTACTGGGCTGCTCAATATCTGCCAGGAGGCAACAGCGTTTGACATTCTACAAACAAAGGTAACAAGGTGGAAATTTGGAACAAGATTGAGAAACAAACTCATGCTACCTACTTGAATTACAATAGTGGTTAGTATGCACCCTTTTTCCATCACTAATTATGTTAGACATTTTATCAAATATCTAGTCATAACATTATAGTGAGTGAGTTATTGATAGAGTCACGAGAGAAAGAGAATAAAATGTTTAACAACTGCTCCTAATAAAACATTGGAATGTGATTCAATTGTATTTGATAGACTGCTGGAAAATAAATGAAACCACAGAATCTGTATCCTTTTGTTAACAAAAGAAGGTAGGAGAAACAGAGCAACACAGAGGAAACAAAAACTTCTGGTTTTGTAATTCTCAGTTCATGGCTGAAAGTATATCATGCATCAAGGGTTAAAAGTTAAATGTTGTATTATCAGACTACTATTAAGACTTAAATATTAAACACTCAAAATTTACAAAAAAAAAAAAAAAAGAAATTGTGTTGCCTGTAGAAGTTTTTTCTGAATCCAGCACAGAAAATAATCACTGTAGGATCTTCAATTACACAGTCACTTGCAATTTTTTTCTGCACATGGGTGGTATTTCATAACATTTCCTTCAGTATCTTAATACTATGTTTTTAATACCTGGTCCAATTTTACATTTAGGATACTCCATTTAAGCTATTCTGTGTGGGCAGACTTGCCTTTAATTTTATTAATCCTTATCAATTTAATATTTTTAGAATATGCCTGTGAAATAAAGGAATAAGTTTGAAAGTTTTGTTACCTATTTTCTAGTAGTGTGATTTTTTGTAGGACTATTATGACTATTTCCCAGTGCTTATGTTCAGACCATAGTTCTCAACAATTCTATATTTCAGCTAAAACTTCAGGGATTAAGATCCCAGGATTTCAAGTTAAACAGCAAGAACATGGAGATTTTCAGCAGGGCACTGAACTGCTTATGCTGTGAATGTCTGTTGCAACACCTACATTTGAAGTGGGCATAGGCATTGCTAGACTGACAGTTAGGGTTCGCCTATATTATTCACCTATTATTGCATCCAGCTTTATCTTAATCCTTGAACAGAGTTAATTAACTATTCAAGAACAAAGTTAGATACCAAAGAAGGAGATTCAAAGCACCTGATAGCTAACCAACAAGCAGAAACTGGTACAGACTGATGTGTGAAATTTGTGCTAGATTTAAGAAAATGAATTAAATAACTAACTAGAATCTGATAGACTTGCCAAAAAAAAAAAAAAAAAGTATAAATTCTCGCTGTAAGTCTGGATAATTGGTTAGATATTGGGTCTGGATAGTAGGAGAGATTATTTACTTATAATACAACATCCTAGTAGTTGGACAACTTTGGGAAGTAGGTAATGAATAACAAGATAGAAGTAAGCCTAAGCTAAGTCTAATATGTCTATCTTACGGATACAGGTGAGTTTGGGATGAGTGCACCTTCTATTCCTTCTTGACAAAGCTGGGAACTATGCAAAAAGGTACATAAAACTCAGATGGACGAAGAAGAAACAGACAGCATAGCTCTGTAGCAGTGATGCAGGCAAAATAAAGACCTGGAAATCGATTTAGGGCCTTTTCCCAGTATTTTCTAAACATCAAGAGGCAGCTAAAAATTTAAACAAAAGTTTGAATCAAAAACAGACCAAGAATGGTTAATGACTTGAGTATCTCACTTATCCTAAGTCCCAAGCCACTGGAAATTCTTGTGGTTGTTGTGTTCTGGACAGCTTTGTATTTAAAATATTAATTGAATGCATTTAAATGATCAGATATTTCAACATTTAGTGTCAATCTTCTTAATTAGTGGCAACAAATCTTCTTAATCAGAGGCAACCTGTGGCTGGTGGCTAACAGGCCTGAACTGTTGCCAAGTATGTTTAAGCTTGCTGAAAATGAAGCAGCTAGAGTCTGAAAGCTACAAATCCATTTCACTGCTGTGATATATCCAACTTAACAGACTGTAGAAATAAAAATAAAAATAAAAATAAAAATAAAAATTAAAATTAAAATTAAAATTAAAGAAAATAAAACGTAAAGATCACACCTCCTTTCTTTAATGCCCTTGTTTTTGTTTTTTCTATACTGAACAGAAAAGATTTAGTAAAAAAAAATTCCTCATATGGAGTCCAAGGCTGACACTATCACATGCCCTTAACTGAGAGATGTGAGGTATGGTGCTGTGTAGTTGTCATTGATAAAACAATGAAGAGCAAGAGAGTGGAGCCAAGGTTAGCTGAAGTAGATGATAGTCTAAGCTACCGTCTTTCTCTGAATAATACTTTTTGGCTAGTATGACATGTAGACCACGTAAGAATATAATTTGTCAGCAGAACTTAACAATACAAAAGCTTTCTGTGTCTGCCTTGTGCAGACATCCGAGAAATTAAGTTTCCTTCCCATGAGCAATCTGTCCATACCCTTCCCAGCACAGCGGCCAGATGCAACAAGCAAAGAGGGGACAAAACATTCGTTCAGATTTGTCCTGCCTCCCAAATGAAAATGAAAATAAAAATAAAAATTAAAAAACCTGTTCCTGATTGCAGCCTTCTCTTGCCTTTTCCTTCTCCTTTGTCTTTCTAACAAGCTGCTGAGCAAGGATAGAATAATGGTAACACTAATTACAGTTTGCTTCATGTGAAGCAGGTAAGGTGGCAAAGAGGAACAATCTTCCTTGCATAAAATGTTTCTGGAAGCAATAGTCTAATCTGTAACATTTACCTGACTGAGAATCAGAAAGCAAGCTGACACTGAAACAGCTTTATTTTTACTTTAATGATGGGTTTATTTGTCCCAGTAACAATTTCTAATCTCAGGACATAAGATTTCTGACAAATTTTGGGTTAACCACATTCTTAAGTGCAGAGTCTGACTTGTGTGTAGTACCCTGGGGAGCAAAGGGGAAGAGGGTTGGAGTACAGGTTCCACTTCAATACACTTCTCAGATGGAACTGGAAGGAGGGGTACTGAGAATTCCCTTTTTTCCAAGTTTGTGGGTGTGGATAACATTTATATACATGCATATAGTCAAATAACGATTATACAACCCGGGGTTTTTCTTCACATGCTTTCTACAAATAAGTATTTGTTGGAAAAGTGACTGCTTTCTTGTCGAAAGATGGGACCTGTTTCAGAACTATGAACACTATTGCAAATATAGGAAATCTACATATCTGAACATCTACATTCTACTTGAGAGCAAAAATTCCCAGGCAAATGCTAAACAAGTGGGTATAACATGATATCATGACGTGTAGAGAGAGAAGCTTGATAGCTTTGCACAGACACATTAGCAACAAATACAGTAGCACCTAAGTCAGTAAAGATGTTTTCCAACAAAGCTATTTTCTTTCAAATTCTTTACTACATTACACTACACTGCTTTTAGCCAGCAAGCTAGCTCAGCCAGAGCTATGTCAGGAGGAAGAGGAGAAGGTGAGGAGGAGGTGAAAGCAATGTCCTATCCCAGCACCAGGCAATTTTGCAAAGCATGCACAGCCTAAGAAAACTGGCTCCAGCACTTTCATCCATCACATTTAATTGCATCCTCATGTAGTATTGTATTAAAATGTGAATTTTATAAGTACAAAGACTCTGTAGTCTTCAGCTCATAAATCCGAGTTGTACAAGTTTGTGCCCAAAGAAAATAATCCAAATTCAGCGACTAGAAATCTAATTGTGATGGAAATGGCACATTAAATATTCCAGAGGTAATGGATGTGTAAACAGAATGTAGTGCTTCCTGCAACTGAAACATTTGGATTTAAACCAGAAGGTTAAGCTTGCCTGAGCCTGTAGTTCAAACACTGTGGGAAAAAACACTTGAAGTCCCAAACAAAGTTGATCAGTATGGGTTTACGCTCTTGGTAGGAGTTATTTTAAATTACCAGAATGTTATCAGTTAAATAACAGCAGCTGCCACAGTGAAAACACAGTAGTGTTTTTCAAAATCTCATGCTTTGGTAAAAAATTTGGGTTATTGCACCTAAATCCAGAAAAAAAAATAAACTTGGGACTATGAAAAAATCCATAGGCCAAATATATATTAATAGCTGAAAGGACGAGAAGTAAGGAACAGTTTTTAAACATCTTATTCATGCAACTGAGATCTTACAACAACTAGATTTAAATAAGTGAATAACCATTAACAAATCTTTTAAAATGGTTTTGTTTGTGGGGCTGGATGCATGCCTCTTTAATCAACAGATTGATTGATGTCTTTAGATATTTTAGAAATAAATATGACCATGGAAATGTATTTAAAATAAGGTTCACTACGAATGGTCACTAAAGTATTAACAGCTCCCCAGAATCTTGTCCATCTTCCACATGCAGAGTAATACCTTCCTGAACTGCAGGATCTTGCTGTGTCTCTCTGTGTTGCCAATAGAAATGTTAGCAGAATCAAACCCTTAACAAATGTATGTCAACATGGTAATAATAGATTCCAGTCGTGCACAGACTTATGCATGTGCTTAATATCAAGCACATGAGTAACTCCAGGCTAGAACCTGAGCATACAAAAGAGCATAGTCCAATCCATTGAACTCCTGTATACTTCTTGACAGGTATCCTTTTGTTCACCAGCTCCACCCCACCCCCAAAACACAATTCTCCCTTTTATTAGTTTTCTAAACACAGATTTTCCATCAGTTAGTCCTTTTAATGTTTCAGACCAAAGTAAATATATAAAAATGTTAATATATATTAGACAAATGCAAAAAATACAAGCAGTTCTAGATTTTATTAAAATAGATAGATCAGCAAGTACCCTCCTGTTCTACATTAAAGATAAAGGAAAGGCAAAAATTTAAGGAAACAAAACCAATGCAGTGCAAAATAAACAAGCTATTTTCACATAGTGAAAGTCAGTGGGAACTGATCCAATGTCAGGACAGTTTTTGAAGCCCACTTAAACTGGGCTAAAATCCCATCTTGAACTCACTTTTCTCTGAGAAGCTTTTGCCATATACCTCAAAGGTGACTTAATAGAGGACATGACTCCTCTATGTAACTTTTGATGCAGTGTGTTAAGCACCAAAGGGTAAGCTGAGGAGTCCCGATGTCCTGGATTTTGTGTTTTTGTCAATAGTCTGTGAAACTGTTTTTTTTTTCTCTCTATGAGTGAGTAGAATACAGCATTATTTGAAGCCAAGAAAATTGTTTATTATCTCTTTTTACTTAAGTACACAAGGCTTCCCTATGCTATAGTACTTCTTGTAGAGTCCTGTGTTATGTCTTAAAAATAGAAATTGCTGCATAGATCTGAGTTTAACTCTCAGTCGGTATCAGAAAAGACTTTTTGAAGTAAAGCACTTTGTCTTCTTGATTCCCAGCTGTTACAGATCTTTGTTTCATTTTTTTTTCTTTTTTTTAAAGAGATTATCTACTATAGAGTACCTATTATTTTACTGTTTCATGCCCTGTTTTCACGCTTATTGTCTCTTCCTGTGGCAGTAGCTTGTGCGAAATCCCAACCCTTACTTTGTTTCCAGAATAAAAGTAAATGGTTTTACAACTTCAAAGCATAAAGTTGGTCTGGATTGGATTGTCAGTACCTAAAAGTAAACTGGCATGAATGCTTACCTGTCGATAGTCATATCTAGTTCCTTCTCAACTAAAGCTTTGATATCAGATTGTGAAATTTAGTTGTTTCTAAGAGAATTATTGCAAGGTGAGAGACTCCCATTACTTTTACTTAAGTATTTAATAAAGAGTACCCAGCATCATTGGTACAATATGCATGCTCCTGGCCACCAGATACAGCAGCTTGCATATGGTTACACATCTTTCCCCACATGTACCAAGTGTGCTTCCAAACTAGTTCCTGGTCATCAGGCGTGGTTATTCTCTGCCAGGACTGGGCTCCAGTGATTTGTCTGGATGAGATCTCCTTACTCTCAAACGTAAACACATACTCTGAAACACTGTGAAAAATCACTGCCTTTAATGAATAAAAATGAGTGGACAGCAGTATGGAAAGAATTCTTTATGTATAAACTACTGGAGTGGTTACTGGTATTTAATTTTTAGGACAACAAAGATATATCAATCTACAAGCCTGTCATTGTCAAGGAGAACATATACTGTGGTTTGAAAAATCACTCTAAAATATCATCCAAAAAAAAACCAGCTTGTTTCCTCAGCTTTGCTCAGAGAGGTTATAATTGTAAAGGTGTGCTTACTACTGCCTGCTTTAAAAACAGTAACAATACAAAAATCTGACATAGGAAGCAGATCGTGATAATCATCCTTAACAAGTAATATGTTGTCTTTTGTTTTCATAGTGTGATCATAGAACAAACAGAGCGTAAGGTATTTGGAAATGCTGTACAAGTCAGCCAGTCAGAGGCAAGGGCTAAACAGCTCCCTAAAATCACTAGCAGCATCTGGGCATTTTGCAGGGGTGGTCATTTTGCAGGAGTGACCAAGAGATGATAATTAACCACTTGTCCCCTGAGAGCAGATGATCTAGGCTGCCTGACGCTCACTGAAATGAGATGGCCTGAACTGCTGTAACCAAGTGCTCATTTAGCCTCTTATGCAAATGATGCATAAATCACAGCAAACAATAACATGCCTAGGGAAGTCAGGCCACTGAAATCAAACAGTCCTTTTCCCTCTCACATCCTTCACCTCTCCATCAGTACACCCAGCGCACTCTGTGTGGCCTCTGCCACCTAGCTGTGGTGCAGCAGATGCCTTTATGGATGGACTAGATAACTTCAGAGATCTTTTCCAACCTTAATGATTCTATGATTTGCCCAGGTGGGTGCTGCAGAGGGAGGCAGATCTGTCCTATTTCTGATAGGCCAGTGGCTGTTTGGGAACCCAGCCATTCTCTCCCCTCAGAAATCAGACCAGCAATGGAGGGTAGTGGCCAGCACCTGCTACAGCAGCTCTGGTTGGTTGACATTCCCTACAGGTAGGGGAAAATAGCCAATGAGAGTTTCTCAGCAAGATTTGTTAAGCTGCCTGGTCCCTGTAAGAATGTGGTGTGAAAATGGTGGATGGTGAAGATCACCATGTATTTACTGAACTTTACATCTTCACAAAGAGGGTAGTTGAGCCTGATTGGATCTGTTGACTTCAACACACAATGCTGCACAGAACACCACAAACGAATCATCCCTCACATGGCCTAGGTGTCTGCAATCCACTCATTTTTTTAGAGCACTTCAGCTTCACGCAACACCACGGTAGAGGCCGTACAGGCAGACTGTGAGCTTCTGGGCATGGGCCTGGTGAACAGGGCCAGTGGTGCAGGCATGGTGGCTACAGGGAAGGTGAGGAGTCACTACAGACCTATGCGTATGGCTCCAGTACAGAGGCTCTTCATGGCAGCCAGAAGCACAGAAGCGGAGTTTCCTCCCACTTCATTACCAAACACAGGCAGACACAGGAGCAATAACAAATACTGGAGCATAGAAACAGGATGGAAGAATAAAAATATTTATGTAAAATGTTCACTCCTTAATGTTTGCTCTTCCACATCTTCCTGAATATTACCATGGTAATTCAGGATTGGATATATTTGCTCTATGCCAGAGGTAGATGCCTGATGGTAGGCAACTATAACCATAGCCTTTTATTTTCATGACAATCCAACAAT
Organism: Pavo muticus; assembly: GCA_016647715.1. Classification (NCBI taxonomy): domain Eukaryota; kingdom Metazoa; phylum Chordata; class Aves; order Galliformes; family Phasianidae; genus Pavo; species Pavo muticus. Next base: position 1,702,450 of record JACDJE010000152.1, read on the forward strand.
GAAAAGTTTCCCTGATGCCTCCCCTTGAAATAAAGGAGAGAGACAAAGAGAAGTGGTCAGGCAGAGAAGTGAAAGACCCTCTTTGGAACCAGCATCATTTTACAATGATTACTTTGCAGCTCCTTGCCCAGCAGAAATGAGATGGTAGTGCATTAGGGTAAGAAAGTGATTACATTGCTTCCCTTTCAAGCTCTAGACCAGTGCTGTGACTTGATATGGTTTTTATCAGAGACTGCAATGCTGCATTACCAAGTAAGCAGTAAATTATGTCAAAATCAATTATACTACCCCAAGCAGAGATTCTGAGTAGAAAATGAATGGGTCTGGGGGTGGAAGGAACAGACACTGCTTATGCATTTTGATTAGATAGCTGGCTATCATCCTCCACAAGAAAAGAACAGCCAGCAAGTCAGGAGATCAGGGATATTAGTTGACTTTATCACACGTTATATTTTATATTTGTTTTACTGCAGCCTACAAAAGGAGATAGTGGACCTTAGTAGGAGTCCTTTAGTATGATACAAGCTTTTCTGGTTTTAAGTGCTTTGATTCAGTATCTGAGAAAACTGTGACTTGAATATATAGACTGACAGAGCAGATATTCACAGTACACCTTTCTACAAAGAAAGTGTATGGATCAACAAATCTCTATTTCTAAAAGGCAAATTTTAGATTTATGCTGAAAAACATTTCCTTGCAAATATCACTACAATTTACAATAACATTTATCAGACTAAAATCCCTTCTAAAATTGAATTGCGATGAGTGAAAAGATACTTGTTACTGTAGACTACCATGAACAAAAAAACTAAGCATGGCAGTGCACCCTGCTAAACAGGGCAGAGTGGGAAATTATGTGAGCTTACCTTCAGGTACTGGCCATGGAACTGTAAAGCCAAAATAGGGCTAATGAAATATATAGAATGAGGGAATCCCTAAAATGGATGAGAAATACTGCTGTTACTTCTCTTAAGGTCATGGACAACACTTTGTTTGATGGCTGATTTCATTCTGGATTGAGTGAAAAATAATCACTGCTTTTGGAGTGATGAAGTCACAGAGGGATGTCTGCCAGGATGCTCAACAGATTACTATTCAAACAGTAATGTTACACTACATATATTCCTCCAGTAACAATGAAATATGTAAAGACAGGCAGATGCAATGGAAGGCAGTTTACTTCCTTACATATAAATGTATGTTATTCAATTCAATCTGTGTTGAATACAAGGCTTCAACTGTCCCTAAAAGCATTTCAATATCCTTGGAGTTTCTTTACGCTACAGTAGGAGATGCTGACTTCTATAAACTCTGGCTTTTCATCTGGCTTTTCCCTGACAGAAAAGCGTGTTACCATGTGTCAACACCTTTGCTGTTTTCTTCTTTCTGCAGCAAACATAGCTAAAGAGAAACCATTAAAAAACATACTGGCTTCTGAAAAGGCTTGGGAGCCCTCTCTATTCTTTAACACTCATCTTACAGGATAAATTCCTAAATCCTTCTTTCACTTGAAAAAGAGATTATATTCTCTAGAAAAATAAAAAGTAAATTGGTTCTACCTATACTAGAAAGAGAAGTAATTGTAATAATAATTAAAAAAAAACCTAAGACTTCTAAAAAAAAAAAGTTAGGGAATTTTCTAGCATCCAGACTCTTAGAACCTGCCCTATATTTGATTTACTTTTTTACTGCTCAAGCAGCCATGTCCTATATATATATTAAAAAACAAAAACAAAAATAACAACAACCAACCCACCAAAAAAACCTACTAAAATGATCACATCTGTTCTCAAGTATCTCTTGAAACTTGATTATTGAAGAAACCTGGATTTGATTTCATTTGATTTAAAACCTGGTTCCTAATTCAACAGGTAGCAAAAATGAAGTTTTATACCTTGCTTATGGCTTTCTATTGAAAATGGAATGCTTTAATTTTTTTCCCTGTGTTGGAGCATATCCGTGGATAACTAATGAATGCAATACTTCCTTTTTGGTTGATATTATCATTATTTCATGCTTCAGTTTCCTCACCTGCAAAAGAGGTAATGTTATCTTTTATGGCGCTTTGAGATCTACTGCTGTAAAGATATTTTTAAAATTACAATTGTAATGATAATTAATTGACACTGATAGGAAGTTCAGCTGTTACGAAAGCTATCCCTTTTACACCTAATAAGAACTTGTTCCTTCCAAGATCCACAGTCTTTACTAAAAGTTGCTTTGCTATGTACTTCAGAGTGTAGAAGGTTGGTAGTGTTAGCATGCACTATAGAGAGGCCTATAACTTATTTGTTTTATAATCTAGTTGTTTTTTTTTTTTTTATTGCCTTAAAGGCGCATAGGATGACTTAAAAATGTTTTCTTAATCTTTAGAGGCAGCCTTGATTTGCTGTTACCTGGAGATGCCATCTTGCCTGCTGGCTTGTGATATCACGGGGCAAGTCAACTTAACTTGTCTGACAACAGCAACATGATAGTATCACAAAAACACAGTGTTCATGAGAGCAGTCCCTCTATGTTAGAGGTAGGTACATATGCTCACATTGGGGGAAATACGGGTTCCGTTTTGAAATAATTTTCTGGGACAATGGTAATGGTATTGCAGATGAGAGCGGGCATAAGTACAGGCTTAAGCTGTGTTCTATTTATATCACATCTATCTAAAGTTTCTGAGTGCATCATATAAAAATAGAAGCATTTCTGGCTATGCTTGCTTAATTTTTTTATCCTTTTTTGAAGTCATAGTTTCCTGAACAATGTGTTGGACTATTATACTCATGAGGATTAATTTCAATATTATTATAAAGGGTTTCCAGGTGTCCTATATAATTTCAGAGGAGTTCCCATATAACAGTCTAAAATCATGCGTCCCTTACTAATGAAGATGGAATATTGGTTGTTTTCTTTTTCATCACTTATAACTGGGAGAACAGAGGACATTGATAAAACTGCCATGAAGACTTTCAGGCTTCTGTTCTACCTCTGACTTAGTCATTATGCACTGTGGATAAATCAGTGCAATGTATGAGTTCAGAGTGTGCACTGTAGTTCTGTTGCTCTGCGTGTCTGTAGTATAGTAGCTGTACAGTGTGAGGTTCCTTGTGTTCATGCTCCGCCTTATTTAAGCTGTAGCTACTCTCCACTTGCCATCCCTACTGTCAGGTAGGTGTTTGCCCTATTGGTTTAGCTGGTCCCTTTTATTCTTCCAAAGCCTGTATTGCAGCTCAGCTATGCAAAGACCACTTCAGTGATAAGAAAAGGCATAGAAATGTCTGTTGTCTGCTACCCTGCCTAGAAGAGGAAAGAGTTGGAATGAGAACCTCCCACATATTCCATTTGGAAGTGAGAGATTACTACTCTCGTCTTTAAATTCTGGCAACATCAGTAGCAACATTTCTCCGGTGTTAGTAGGGCTAGTTGTGAGTATCCACCAACACTTAAGGAGTAAAGCGTGATTGAGACTATCAGCGGGTGGCACTTCATCCTTAAAAATCGACAGAGTTCTTTCAGTACATAGGGGGCTTGGTGTAAAAATATGATTGTTACTGTTGTTGGATAAAACTTCCAAAGATATTTAAATGGCTTATTTAAATGACAATTGTGGCTCTAAACCACAATATCATTGCTTTCAAAAACATTATGTATTTTTAATGTTTACAGCTTTCCTGTGGAGGATTTCTCAGTGATGGTCTCATAACTATCACAGTATATTTTACAGTATAATTTAGAAAATGTTGCTGTTCTTTGTTATTTAAGTGTTTTTATTTCTAACTCATTTATCTCTTGCATCTTTAAACTTTTACCCGTACTGAAGAGCCTCTTCAACCCTTCAAAACACAGTTTATAAGAAAAAATTAGTACTAAGTAAAACAAGGCCTTCCTCCTTCTACAGTCAAGTTTCCTCTGATGTTTCAGAGCTCTAGTGGAAAATAAAGTGCTTAAACATAGTGGCATACAGTTCCACACTCAAATGTAAAGGCACTATCAGTGTAGTGTATACAAAGAGATAGGGTAGTGTCTGTTCCCTAAGGAAGAGTAGATAAAGTAATCTGCTAACACAAATGGACTTCAAACAGTAGCTTTCAGCTAACAAAAATAAACATGACATTGCAGATTTAAGAGAAAAATTAAAAATTCTTTGCACTTCTCAGCTTTCCCGTAGGAACATTCTTCCTTCCTCTGAGTTCCATGTTGTCATGGAGAGTGATGTGTTAAGGTCTGTGAAACTGGCAGGCTGCTTACTTTCGGTGTTTTAATTAACAACCAATGTTGGCTAAACAAAAGGAGACCTGGTTTCTGCAGTAATAGCAATAACTATAGTGCAGAACAGGCTGCAGGATAGGAAACAGAGTCATCTTACTTCCCCCATAGAGTCCACATTTGCTTAGGTGTTAGAATTAAGTATTTCACTGAAAACTCTCTGGTTTAAACCTGTAAATGTTGTGGGGTCATCCTTGCAAGGTTATTTTTCAAGTTAATTTTAGATGACATTGGCAACCTGTAAAAATTCATATCTGCATTTGACTCCATTCCAGTCAAATGTTCAAACCAAGAGTTTGGTTTGTCCATTGCTTCCAACTTACAATTTCAAACTGAGGTTCTAGGAAGAACCAGAAAGCTGTTTGTGGGAAAAGATCTGAAAAAATAATTGTTAAAATGAAGAATCAAGTCAATACCAGAAAGCTAAAGAATAATTTAGCTGCAAACTAAAATGGCAGGCAATGGTATGGAGAAGGAAATAGCAGGGCTTAACTGGCTCCTGTAGGTAACCCAACCCTCAATGTACTTGCTACCATGAATCTAAATTTTGGCACCTAATTCTTCTCTCCCTTGAACACTGATGCCTGTCAGGCACTGAGATCATCCTGAGATTTCTGTGCTCAAAGGAGATGCAAACTGGAGGATCTACAAACCTGAGTGTTTCATTACTCAACATCCTTTACCAAATGTTGGATGACAGGGCAAGAGGGGATGATCTCAAGCTGTACCAAGGAAGATTCAGGTTGTGTATTAGGAAGAATGTTTTCTCAGAAAGAGTGGAGAGGTATTGCAACAGGCTACCCATGGAGATGGTGGAGTCACCATCTCTGGAGGTGTTTAAGGAAAGTGTAGATGTAGTTTTTAGCAACATGGTTTAGTGGGAGATATTGGTGGTAGGTGGACAGTTGGACTAGATGACCTTATAGGACTTTTCCAAATTTAATGATTCTATAATTAACAAGAAACTAGGTATACTCCCTATAGCTATAGATCTTTGGCTAAATATTGCTTCCATTTTTAAATAGATTGTTCATGGTGTCCCAATATGCTGTTAATATACCAAAGATTTATCTTATCCAACTTAATTATCATTTATCATCTTCTGCTATAATATGAATATCTTATTTTCATTTTGAATTTTGTGATCGTAAGAGTATCGTAAGAGACAAAGGCTTATTACAACAAGACTTTATGTAATTTAACCAATATAAACATTCTATTTTATATAAATTAAGAGCAACAATTAGTATTTTAATCATATCTTTTCATTTTGGATTAGAATTAAGAACGTACAGTATATATCTATTTGCAACTACAGAGTATCTTATTGAAGTGTCTGGCGGACTGCATTGGCAGTATATACATCTAAAGAGGCGAAATTAATTAGATAACAATGCGGATTCCTTCATTCTTCAGTGTAAATACATGCATACATTTTTAAATTTTTTTAAGGAAATAATAAAAATAATGCAAACTTGTAGGATCAAAACTTTGAATCTAAGATCACAGCTTTTTACTGGTATTATCAAAGAGTTTACAGAAACTAGAAGAGCATTATTTGCACAAATGTTTTGGTGAAAATCCCTCTCACACCTAGTGTATTCCATGCTTTTGATACATCAAGGTACAGTCATTCACAACAGACGTACTATAATCTCATCATCAGTCTCCAGAAACTTTTTATCTGATACTTGGCTAGTCATAGAATAAAATAGCACTCTGAACTGTGAATGGTTTGCTTCTTTGTTTCTTAGCTTCATTCCAATGGAAAGGGAATTTCTTCTATTTACATTAACAGGAAATATGTATAAGCAGGAGTATATTCTCATCACAGAGAATGAGATGCATGTTATTAAAATTCTTATTTTTCACAATATATTGGTACTAACTAACCTGTGTGGGGTTTTTGGTTTTTTTTTTTTTTTTTTGGTACAGTTATATCTTAAAAATCGGGATAAGAATTTATTCCACAATCAATAGCATTCATATAAATAGCTGAAAATAAATACAATTTTTTTTTCTTCTGTTGCCTGGAAGAAATCAAGCTAAATTCCACCCAGAAACCATTAAATCAGCGGTTTGTCAATATAGGCCTATAAAAATAAATAAAATGAATTAAAACTGTACACAGCTTCAAAATCCAGAAGATTAATTTCTACTCTTTCCCTCTGCATGATTTTGAGGGAAGGAAAAAAAAGGAAGTTGTAAAAGCTTTTGACGTTCAGTGTATGGTATTAAATCAGAGTAAAATTAATTGTCTTGGAGGAAAAACAATTTGCTGAAATAACAAACAATACATGTCAACCGTATGGTGGTTTAGCCAATAACAGTAAATCATTGCTGTGATCTAGCCACTGTGCAAAAGTCAGAAGTCCTAATCTGAGATCTTGCAGTAGCTTTAGTATGTGTGAAATATCTGGATGACCCATCTGTCTTCTTGAGTCTTGTATGCTGGTGCATGTTTTCCTAGGTTGCATTTAAAGGTGGAATAAGAAGGAATGGGATGTTTCAGTAACAAAAAGCATATTTTCAAGGCTATAAAGTCAGAAATGCTGACCCACAAGCACCTCGACGTTAGTTCTTAGGGGATAGGACTGACCTTTTGGACTGCTGTCATGTTTGTTTTATTTTAAGGGTTTGTATTTTTATCCTTTTTTCATGCTGATCTGGAATTGCAACTAGCTTGAGTCAATGCCTGACTTCGTCAGCAGAAGATACTGGATGTACATTTCTTCTGTGTAAACCGAAGTACTGCTCTGTTCATCCAATGCAAAATTTGAAATAGCTTTGGAGAACAGCCAGGCAAATATAGCAGAGAGTCTTGAAAGTTAAATTAAGAGAAGGTTATAGTAAAAACATGAAAACAGAGACAGTTACAAATAACAGTACATGACAACAATGTCACCAAAACAAAACAAGTGAAAAGTTGTGGTTATATTGTTTTAAGTGTAAATGTTCTCATCATCTGCCACTATGGATCATGGTATGAAGTTTGGAAAAGGGCATGTGTACTGGTATGATTATATTTTCCCTTTGCTGGACATGACAATATATATTGATGATATCAGAATTCACAATATTTCTCACACCTCACTCCACCAATATTTTGCTCAGAAATCTTTTTTCTTTTTTTCCTTATCTCTTTTCCTATAAAAAGAGGAACAATGTAGTCTGTAAAGAATCCCTTTTATTGTTTATGCTTGGCTACATAGTCATAAATCAGATTAGTTAGGATTTCATATATTCAGTGTGACCAAGTGATGAAAATAGCTATATTCTCTGTACTGCTCTGAAGAGTCTGGAAGATCAAACTACATAGACAGAGGTCCTTGTAACATTTTTCTTTTAAACAAATCTGTTGAGTAACTGTTGAGTTACAGCAATTCAATGAGGCAATAGCCTCTGAATACTGGAGTGATAGAAAAAAGTACAGGATATCAATGTATGCAAACTATGATACAAGATATGATAGTCATAAAATTATAAGCCATAGACTATTCTTGTGGAATAAGAAATTCTACATTTTTGATGCACAGTGTGTGAAAAGGGAGTGATAATGGAGAATTTTCATCCACTCATGGTGAATGTTCTCTTGTCTAGAGGTAGGAAAAATAAAAGATGCTTATATGCAATCTTTGCAGTCTTCGGGGGATAAAGCAAATAAGAAAATAAAAACTCTTTTGTTTATACTTCAGGATAATTCAATTTCATCTCATTTGGAACATGACAGAAAGATGAAAAGTAAAATGAAAACAGCTTTTGAATTAAAGACAATCTTTTCAAATCAATCAACATTAAAGAAGAAAGGAATTGGAACAATAAGTGAATGATATGCGCTATTGCTTGAAAACTTTTGAAATCTTAGCTTTGTAAACAAAATAAGATCTTCTATATTTGTGTATTGATGGGACTAATTTCATCACTTACATTCCTTAAAACCATAATACACAGGGTGACTCCAGTCATATTCTGTTCATAAAGCTGTTTGAAATTTATTCCCATCTTTCAACATTATGTCAGGCTTTATACACCTAAAAAAAACAATTTGCTCTTTTGACAGAAAATATCTATCTGACATAAACAGAACTTCTCATAATGTCTACCTTTTGGTTGATGAACCAAAACTTACAAGGTGTGCAGAAACACACTCAGATTTATGGAAGAGAGTGTTCAGCATGCACAGAGCCTCCTATTTCATTGGAATTAACTTATGCAAGTCATTTCAAGCTCTTATTTAAATCCTTAGGAACATTTTTTTTTTTTTTTGTATATAAAAGGGCATTTTATATACTTCTGTGCCATGTGGACATTTAGTTATGAAGTTTTGAAAACAAACTGCAAGCTACTCATTACTCCACTGTTTATTCACTGAGAATACAGTAAAATTATGTGCCAATAATGCAAATTTACAGGTTTTGTACCTATTAGTTCTCTCTCACTTTTACACTTGATTGCATAGTAAAGTGAATTAAAATGGGCTTAACTGGAAATGCACAAAATGAGTGGTTTGCACTTCATTTCCTTTATGCCACATATCCATATGCAGTCTATGGCATACTCAGCTCCAAGAATATTTGTATAGTCAGACAAAATAGATGTTGCCGTAAGAAAGTTCATTTGAGAACACTCATAAATCTTGGGTTGAATATTATGGCAATATTCATGAATATTAAAAAATTTAAAAAAATAATAAAATTTTAAAAATATGAATATTGTGGCATATTCAGACATTTTAGTGAAAAAGATTTCGAAGTCACTTTTTAATTACAAAAGATCCGCTCTCTACATGTTCCCACTTATCTACACCCATCTCTCACACATTCCCCATGATGCCTGCTTCAGCTGCCATCTTCTCTCTTTGCTCATAAATGTCTTTGTGGCCTTTTGTGCTTTCCTCCGCACTATTCCTAAAGCAAGGAATTTCTTGCCTGAAGTAAATATTGCTGTTCTTTCATGTCTCTTCTATGTTTCTACCACAAAACAGACAAAAATTAGCTAACTTGAAATGGCTAATTGAGAATCATTTGGAGCCTGAGGGACTAGTGGAGAAAGACTCTTTTCATACGTTTAATCAAAAACTGATCAAAATATATGTGAATACAAAAAGGTTTATATTGACTATTTATCTATCTGCTTCTTTCTATTACTTGTTATCTTTTGTTTTTCCTGAGATTTCTTTATGGAAAATTATTTCTTTATGGAATTATTTCTTTATGAAATATTATGTCTTTATTTAGTTTCTGTTCTACAGCATCTAGTACAACAGATCAGTCCTTGTTTGAATTCCTGCGTTTTGCTGTAGTTGAACTATATAAGGCCAAATAACATGGATACAGTCATTTTAGGCTAGCTTTTCTTCCAGTAGGAGTTAGAAGCATAAAACTTTAGCTTTAATGAAATCAGTCTCAAAGCATATCGTTTTTAATTAAAAATAAAAATAAATTCATCTCTGAAATTTTCACTACTTTCAGTTGATACCGAGTTGAATACTTTGAGTTATTGATATATTTACTTGAATATTACACATATCTGAGTAAACCCAACATCTAAACTGCAAAGCAATCCTGACATGATGTTTGTCCAAGGAGTTTTATTTGAATCTCTACATTTCTTCATTTAATTCTCAGCACGCTATGGAATATTTTTTTGGAGCTCTAAACATAACTTCAAGTTTTACATCTGTCATTGAGCAGTCATTCTGATGCTTAATAACCATGCTCCATTCAGGAAGTATCCATTATTCATTTCCAGTGTACCTTCTGGCTGATCAATTGAATCTACCTTCTGTTGGAGAGTTTTTTAGTAGATTGAATTGGCCTTTATGTGGCAGCATTTGAGAACCCAGCTTTTTCAGTTTCATCTTTTGCCATGCTCCATGCATCTGTAACTCCACTTGACATCAGCCGAAGTCTTGGGAATTTCCAGCAGGAAATGCTACCCCCAGTACGATCAGACACACTCTTGTTGTCTGCAGTTGGTGTTTTATTTTGAACACCAAGCATTCCTCCCTTCATATATCTGAGAGTATTTCAGTTCAGTGATTAAGGCTGGTATTAGATGACCTTTACTCTTCTTTCCCTTGCTTTCCTCTTAAGAGTTAAATGAAAGCCTTCCGTTCCTCTACAGGGTACTTAGAACTAAGGCACTATGGCGCTAGCAGCAGGTTGGTTTCATTACATTGATAGGATACATGTGCTGGTTTTTATCTCTAGCATTTTCTCAGTAATTCAGCACTTTAAAGTCTCAGCTGTCTACCGATCTGCAGACAATTGTTTGGTGTAACACTATCCGGAAAAAGCTGATAAAACACAGATGTGACTAGGTCTCTGAAATTTGTGGTTTGCTAAGTGTTTTGGTTTTTTTTCCATTTTCTTTTTTTTTTCTTCTGCCATTTTTTTTTGCCCATGGCAAGTTAGCTTCTCTACTAGGCATGATGGCACAGACTTTTATTAAAATGTTGTAACAAGAAGGTAATTGCTAAAAATTAAGGAAGTTAGTTGAAATATAAAGCAGAAGCATCATATTTTTCCCCCTATTTTCAGTATAACTCTTGGCATCCATCTCTTCATGTTTTGCAAAATACATACCCACAGTAGTTTTCCTTTCTAAGCGTTCATTCTGAAGCGTGGATTTCTGGCAATCCTATGCAGATCCTTTTTAAGTGAAATGTTTTCTAGGCTCTTTTACACCTAAGAACCAACAGCTTGATTTTTCAAAGGGAGTGAAATTCTACAGCCACAGTGAGGCTTGTCTAGATAAGATTTGCTAGCACTTAGACAAGATTCGAAGCAATCTAGTTAGGTGGCAGGATGTTGCCATCTCTTAGTGGTTAGTGTTTAGAAAAGAACAAATTGTATTCACCATAAAATCAGCTGAACGCAATTTTTCTGTCTTCCATTGACCTCTAACTAGTGACTGGCCCCGTCCTCTCACTCAGTTATCATAATTCCATTCAAACACAAGCACATTTTGTAATGTAGTCAATCCTTGCTGTCAGCATAAGGAAGTTTGCATGCATTCTGATCTTTTGCAAGCTGAGAAGTGCTATCTTTGATTTTTCTGCATGAAGCTGTTTTTTAGATAGTTTGTGTACTATAGATTTATGGTACATTTTCATTCCGATTTTATGATTTTTTTAATGATGTAAATGGACCAGTATAACTTGGAGTGTGAATGCAATTTGTTAGTACTTTGTCTACCTATGCCATAGCTGCCACTTACCGCTGAAGTAGTATAAGCCTTCCCCCTCATCCCTGAAAGAAATCATCCTTAGTGGTGTACTTACAGCTTCACTTAGGAGATGCTGATTTACCAGTAGACTCTAGGGTCCAAAGTAACAGGAGAATTTCTGAAGACTCCATATAAATAAACACATCTGAAAGAAAAACAGAATATGCCATGATATTCCTTTTTAGCTGCAGAATGTGGGGAGGGAAATAAATTTGCAAAAGGATGTTGATTGACATTTGTGTGTCTGTATGACAACTACACACAGCTTTAGTGATTTATGCGCTAGACAGGTTTTCCATTCCGATTCAAAAGAAAGGCTATCTTGCAATTAAAGGCTCAGTTTGCAGTTCCTGATTTCTGAAGGAAGAGGGCGTTTCTATTTATTCCAGAAACATTTAGTGGTTACATGCATGGCTGGCAGCAATTTCCCACAATGTGTAAATTAGTCAATCCCAAAGTCAGTAAACTTTTGCTTTGAAGTGGACATTAATGAAGTGCACCATTAGAGCCTAATGATTGTTCACATTTGTATTTTAGGGGCCCCTCTTGCTTTTGATGTCTTAGTGCCTTGGTTTTTTGACTTTAGTTATCTAAATGCCAGGACTGCTAAACTCCTAAGAGAACTCAAAAAAAATTTAATGAAAAAAGTTAGTACTGGCCTGACTGATGTTGGCACTTCAAAGCTGGAACAGACTAAATTGCTGTAGACTGCTTAATTCAAAAGTGCTCCCTTGTGGATGACAGTGCATGGTGACAAAGTTCAATTGGCAACAGGAGACAGGCAAGATCAAAGGCCCTCTATTGTAATAGTTTTGTTCCATGAAGAATTGCTTATTGTCAGTAGTTTTTCTAGCCTTTACTGGCTCCAGCTTCATATCAGGATTCCCTGGTTCAGAACCAGCTTAAATAAATAATTGTAATTACATCCTTCTGATAATACGTTGCAGTTCTAAATGCTACATGTTTTGTCTCTCCAAAGGTCCAAAAAAACCTATTCTGTGTTAGGAACTGAGACTTGGGTGAGAACCTTCATTTCTGGAACCAAAACACAAAATACCACAGAAAGTTAATGCCATGTTAGCAGCAGTTGAGACTTGTTCCAGACAAAGCCTCTCTGCCTTTGCTAGCAAGGCAATAGTGCTGCATTTTCTAGTTTGCATCACCATCCTGTCTGCCTAATTCTTAAGCAAATGCAATCCTGTAAATTGTTCTTTTTCTCTTTGATTTAGGCTCTAGTCTGAATGAATTCACAAGAAATGTTAAACTTCATATTAGCAATGTTAGAACTATAGAAGCCTCAGAAATATTTATCACTCACAGCAGCTCACATCTTCAATTTGCTTTCCTGACATGTACACTTCCAAAAAATGTTGTTTCTTTTTTTCAATCAGAAGCCAAACACAGGCTTATTTGAAATTATCCAGTTACTCTGGAAATCATGTTTCTTTTCAGTATTTTTGCTATTGTTTTTTATCCCAGTAGTATTCACCATGTGTAAGGAACTGTTGAAAGACAAGAAAGTCACCATCCCTCAATAACAATATTCAGAGATGTTGTCTCATAAAATGTACACGGCATTGTCAGAACAACTTGTCTTGAACTAATTATGAAAACATGTTTGGTGACGATTAAGTAAACAACTGTGCAATCGTTTTCATGTATCATATTGAGAGAAGTTGCTTCTAATTTTGAATAATTACAAATGACAACATTTTTGGAAGAATATTTAATTATTTTAACAGATGAACAAGTACACTTAGGAAGGAGGCAAGAAAAATAAATGTATTACAATCAAATCACAAGTAACAAACTCAGTTATGTTGATCTGATTCTATCACTTATTTCAATTTAAACAAACAAAAAGACCACATGCTGTTCCAATCTTTCCTTAAAACTCATTTATGAAGTGCATTAGAAGTGTGGTTGGATTGTTTCTTTCTTCTTCTTTTTGGCAGAGTCTGAAAAAGCATTCTAAACAGGATTAGAAATGTACTATGGCTATACAATTTAGCTCCAGCAACTTCACGGTTGTAAATTATGATGGAACACATCATTAGCTGCAGACTTGTATGTTCTCCCTTAATCATGCTGAAGTACACATAAGCCCCAGCTGAGCAATTATGAATAATTAAATCAATTAGAGACAGTCTAACACCAGGTCTTGTGGCTAAACTGGTGTCAACATCCATAATATTTTAACAGTAAATGCAAATGTGTGCATTTGGGTGGAGGGAAGGAGGTGGACAAAGGCTTATACAAATGCCAAAGCATGTTGCTTAGTGATGGATTTACAATAATATCATGAAGATTATAAGCTGCCTTCCCAAGGAAAACAATGGTAATGAAATTCCAATAAAATATTTCTGTACAAGGTTTAAACCTTAGAAATGAGTTAATTAAAAAAGGATAAAATGCAAGGCCCAAGAAATATGCTGAGTTAATTAGAACTTTACGTTCACCCCGTATAAATGTTTTCCTTCGTGATTCCTGCCTAGTCACTCTTCTGCTGGTAAATAGGTTTCTGTAACTGGTGCTAAAAGCAAATAAATAAGCCAATATACTTTCTTTAAAACTGTCAGGGAAAATGTTACATTTTTTTCCACTGCATTTTACAGAAAGAAAAAAAAAAAGCCTGAAGGAAAAAACATGCTCATCTTGCACCTCAACTAGACAATACTAGACTTATCCTGATAAACTGTAGAGCAAGCCCAATGCATTTGCTAAGAAACAAAAGTTTAAGGACATCTCTGTATTCTTTCTGGGATGTAAAAGTTGTGAAAGAGTCCTTTCATTCACTTTCATGATGTGCTCAACTGCTGTGCAATGATGGTAGAATTACAGAATGGCTTGGGTTGAAAGGACCACAAAGATCATCTAATTCCAACTCCCCTGCCATGGGCAGGGGATCAAGCTGCTCAGGACCCCATCCAACCGGGTCTTGAATGCCTCCAGGAATGGAGCATCCACAGCTTCTCTGGGCAGCCTGTGCCTCCTAACATCAAACCTAATTCTCCTCTCTTTTATTTTAAGACTGTTCCACCTTGTCACTATCAGTCTGTGTGAAAAGTTGATCTCTCTGCTGTTAATAAGCTCCTTTTTGGTATTGTAAGGCTGCAATGAGGTCTCTCCAGAGCCTTCTCTTGAGGATGAACAAGCCCAGCTCCGTCAGCCTTTCTTTATAAGTGAGGCGCTCCAGCTTTCTGATCATCTTCATGGCCTTCTGTGGATCGTGTCCTTCTTGTGCTGAGGGCCCCAGTGCACCAGATGGGGCTGCATGAGAGCAGAGTAGCAGAGGACAATCACCTCCCTTTCCATGTTGTCCACCCCTCTGTTGATCACCAGGCAGTTGTACAAATATTGATTCTGCTGTTATTGTTATTAGTTAGTTATGTTATGGGTCAATTTAAAGAGTCTGTTTCAGGGGCAATAATGAACCAACTATTCTGCTTTAACATTTTTCAAGATAGCATTTCGTAACTGTCAGTTATTATTACAGGAAACATTTTAATTGGAAAGTTTCTAACAGATGATAAACACAAGGAAAAATGGGCAGAATTAAAAATATTGAATCTATATTGTATTTAAGACTTGCTGAACATACAAACTGCTTAGATACAATCAATTTTTTTTTTAAAAAGTAATGATCTGCATCCCACATTAGGTCTTTGGGTATACTACAAAATCAATCACTGTAATTATTATCAGAAAGCCTATGCAGCAGTTTTGTGAGGAAGCCACAAACAGAATCTCTTTCCCTGGTGTCAGCCCACTGCTCCACCTGCCAAGAAACTGTTTCCTTGTCCCCCTGCCGCTTCATGAACATTGAACAATTCTCACGTTTCATGTGTCCATTGTAAGAAACAGATCTTCATGTGCACTAATTCAAATCATTGAACACATGAAAATCCTTTCCTTCTTAATATTTGCGGAGAGCAGTTCAGTTTCTCTATAAAAAGCATAAAATCTCAGACAGTGTTTCACTTCTGACTAGGATTTCATTGGATTTACTATATAAACATACAGAGTTAGGTGCCAGTCCTGCTACAAGAACTTCTAAGGAAAGATCTAATGCAGGAATCAAGCTATAAGCTGTATGGCAAAGAAGAAATATTAGATCTTTAGACACAGTATTTGTTCAGGGACTATCGAAAGGGACTTAAGAGCCATGGGATGGCTGCTGAAGGAATCAAGGCACATCTTCTCTACTTCCTCCCTGGTTTGAAGGGGAAGTTGGGTGATAGCAAGCATGACCACAATAAGGTACAGAATGGTATAGCTAGATTAGAGGGACAGGGTGCTAGCAGGGAACTCAGCCTGCTGCCCTGAGATGTGCTGGCTACACTGCTGCACACTTGAAATCTTATGATAATGAGCCACGGAACACTGAGGCAATAGGAGAAGGTAACAGGGAAACTCACAGGAAATACTTCAAAGGAATTAAGGAGCTATCCTCCAAGAAGGTGACAAGACCAGCTGCCCCACTGAAGTGCCTCTGCAACAACGAATCTAACTTGAAAAACAAACAGGAGTTGGAAGCCAGCGTGCTGCTAAAAAACCATGACGTAGTTGCCATCGCTGAAAGGTGCTAGAGTGATTCCCATTTATCTGGTCTTCAACAAGGCCTTTGACATGGTCCCCCATAACAGCCTTCTCACTAAATTGGAAAAATACAGATTTGATGGGTGAACTGTTCAGTGGAAGAGGAACTGATGGCAAGATCATACCCAGGGAGTGGTGGCCGATGGGCTCAGTGTCTGGATGGAGATCGGTAAGGACTGGTGTCCCTCAGTAGTCAGTACGAGGACCAATGCTCTTTAATAACTTTATCAATGACATAGACAGTGGGATTGAGTGCACCCTCAGCAAGTTTGCAGATGTCTCTGTTCATTGCAGGGATGTTGGACTAGATGATCTATAAAGGTCCGTTCCAATTCAAATGATTCTGTGATTTCTTTGGATGACAATTTGAGCTGTATCATATGTCTGCACTTACCAGCATCTATAGTGAAATAATTCCTTAAGTGATCTTTCTCTTCTGGAGTAGGGAGTTTTATTCTACAATGATGACTCCTATTTGGAGAACCAGCGATTATTGCAGGATTAAATAACTTTTCTGTTAAAATTGAGTGTCCTTGAGCAACTGTTCTACCATTACTATTTCAGTAGTTTTCCTATGTAGACTGGCACTGTTGGGGTTTAGTGAACAGGGAAGGTCTCAAAGCAAAAGCTAATACTGGGTATGTCTGAGAATAAGTTGTCAATTGCAATGAGATGGAGATTTTTTTTAAAAAAGTAAAAAGAACTTGCCAAATTTCTTCTTGTGCCTCTTCATCCTAAGGTTACACATTAGACTCAGCTGTCTGAACTCTTACAGTCTTCTGTGGACATGTATAAGCAGCTGTGGAAAGCTCTGAGCACCTTTTAGGGAAATAATAATACTTTATACTTAGTGCTTTTGCAGAAGTGCAAACAACAGGAAAGTGTCATTCAGAGTAGAATAGAAACACATTACCCCTGCCAAAGAATAGGGCCACTTAAGTATATGAATAATTATGCTTCATCAGTCTGACCACAAGGCAATGCAGAGGTGCCAGATTCCTGACAGCTAATCTGAGTACTAGACAGGGTGGTGAGCACTGATACCTGTGCTGATTCTGTACACGCCAGTTTAGGTAGAGAAGCAATCTTACCTAATTTGCCAGGTGCTTTGCTAATAAGAATAGTCCTCATGAGGGTGAGCTGACAGGTCCACAAGCAGTGCGCTGTACTAGGCAGTCTTTTATTTTTCTCAGACTAGTGGTGCTTTCAGTCCTCTCCCTTATGCAGTGTAGACACGTTCTGCATGAATCAACTGCCAAAAATTATATGGTGATGACAAGCATTTGAATCTGCAAATCTTACATACATAATCCTAGCCTTTCAATAATTGGAAGTGAAATTCTTCCATTAAACTGGTTTGATGAGGTGGGATTACTCTGAGTATCTGGCAGCTGACTTTTTCTGAAAGAAAAAAGAGATACAACTTCTGTGGTTAGTGGACACAGCACGATTCAGTGTTTGCAATTTACATTTTCCATTATATATATTCATTATTAGTTCAACTAAAAAGTCTGAATACCAGCTTATTTTTATAAACTGTAAAAGCAATTTTTAATTTTAAAAAGTCTAGTAAGCACTGCATTTAATTCGAATTTGTTTGTCTACAAAATAATTCATGGGATACATTTGATTCACTTATGGTATGTTTAACTGTTTAAATACAAAACTGTTTTACATCATCTTATGTACGGTATTGAGAATAGAACCTGAGAAAAATCCTTGAACCAATAAAATCAGTGGCACAATTCTCAGTGACTGAAGGAACCAGAGTATAACAACAGTTTTTGTAAATTTTTTAAGAATTTTGTAGAATTGTGAATTTTTTAACATATCTTTAAAGTATTTTTGAAAGATGACATGATTAAAATATTAGAGTATCACAGAATGTCGGGGGTTGGAAGGGACTTTGAAAGATCATCTAGTCCAGTCCCCCTGCGGAACAGGAACACTTAGATTAGGTCACAGTATAAATGCATCTTTACTAAAAAATCATATTTCAAGGAAATAAATCCTGAAAAAAATGTGTATTAAAACTTCCCAGCTACAGGATTTATAGCCAGGTACTAAAGTTAGGATTTTCTTATTTTACCTTGAATAATGCAATTAATGTGCCTGCAGATGGAAGTTTCTGTAGTCATTTAGTGACAAGCAGAAGCTTACAAGAGGAGAACATTCACTAATTTTTCATTAGTCAAGTTTTAAATTTTTGTACATTGCTTCATCCCAGTTCACTCCACAACCATTTTGCAGTATTCTCTGGAGTCAGCCATTCTATCCAACTTCATCAGAGGATGAATCGGGTTATCTTAATCTAGTTCTCATTCTTTCTTGTTGTTTTGTTGATTTTTTTTTTTTATTTTTTTTTTAGATTTACACTAAATGTATTTTCTTGACTGAAAACCGGAATAAATCTGAATTCTTTCTCACTGCACATTACTTACTGTGCCCAATGTGAAGTACTGCTTGGAAGACATGGGCATGAGAATTAGGTGTTTTTTAAAGGTACTAGTATACACAGATCTGTGTTCCAAAGAAATTCAGTCTATAACCTTTAGCACCAAATCCTTGTCACCTCTGCTTGAAGCAGGTTTACTGAAAATACTGGGTATACAAGACACCTCTGCTTAGCATAGCAATGCAGTGGTCCCTGCAGCAAAAATATCTTCTCATTTCTGAAGTGTTTACTGTCCAGAGAGAGGACTCCATTTAGTTCAGGAAGTCAAGGGATAAAGATAAAATAACAGGAAAATGGTTTTCAAGTATGAGGGTAGGAACTTTAAACAAAGAGAAGAAACAAGTGTGAAAAAATTTGTAGGAGTCCTGGATATCACTGTATGCTAGTTTACTTAACATCTTAATTGTAGTGACAAGAATCAGGTGATGTATTTATTTTTAAGGGACATTCCAATTTTTTACAGACATTATTAATGTAGCATGATTAGGTGGCCTGAAGGGGAAAATTGAGGATAAATT
The DNA here is from genome assembly GCA_016647715.1 of Pavo muticus. NCBI lineage: Eukaryota > Metazoa > Chordata > Aves > Galliformes > Phasianidae > Pavo > Pavo muticus. Next base: position 1,721,512 of record JACDJE010000152.1, read on the forward strand.
GTATGGTTATCAACTGCAGGTTTATTGGTCTGAGACTTCCACCACAGGGAGTGGCTGCTGTATGGAATTGATAAACGCAGAGATTTATAAGGTCAAGTTTTATGAGTCTACAGATTCCTTGTGGTGTATTACCACATCCTTATTACAAGCCCCTGCTGCTGTCCAGCTAAGCCACCAGAAGCAATATATTACACTTGTGTCTCTGCTCTTCTGGGTTGGGTTGTTTTTTTCTTTTTTTCTTTTTTTTTCCCTTTCCAAAGGAAAGAGAAACAGGTAAAAATAAAGTACAGCTTTCTGAGAGTGTATTTGCAGCTTTCTTTAGTCTGTAGAGAATGAAAGGGCAGATCGTCAGGAACTAGGGAATTACTCTTTGAAAGACGTGGAAAAAGTGATCATTTGTGACACTGAGAAACACCAAGTGAAAATCATAAGGATTTTATTTTAAGAAAAATGAAGAACAGTTGCATTACATAGTGACATCTTTTGAACAAAAAAATCCAGTGGCTTCAGTACAATGGGGTAAGTAAGCATAAGGTTCCCAGGCTGCAGCTGAACTCTTGCCAAATGGTCATCACTAATAATTCATGAATTCTGGAAAATACAATTGTCAACAAGATATCTGACCATTCTAAGGTGTTGGGACATTTAATAAAGTTGGATATGGTTTCAGTGTTCTATCTGTATAAGTATTAATAGGATTAAGTTATATGTTGGTGTTGTAACGCCATATGCTAAAAGTGTTCCTGTGTATTTATTTTATCTTTTTACGGAACTATTTCTTCTCAACAGATTGCTATTGCATATGCTGTTGATGATAGTGATTGAAACACACTTATCCATTACTATGTGATATATAAATTAATGGAAATACAATTCTTCATTTATATCACATTTCTATGATGTGTCGCAAAAAGGAACATTCATTGTAAAGTGTACAATGTAAGTACATAGGCATATATTTAATTCAATCTAATATCTTCATGGTATCTTCATCCAACTATAGATTGGATGTATCCGTGATCTTTAATTTTTTACCAGTTGCAGAAATCCCTTACTGCCTTTGGTGCAGAGTGACAGATACTTACCTTAAATGGCCAAATTCCTGACCAATAAGCAAGCTGCAGTCATGGATACAGAAATCCCTGATATTCTTAGCACAAAATCTTTTTCTTCCCATAATTTTTTTCTTCTTCAGAAAAGCAGATTAGTCAGAATTACAGTATATATATTAGAATAACTTGCATTCTGATGTAATTCCAATATTTAGGAAAATCTTACTATCCCAGAGAGACGGCATTGTTCCTTTCCAGTAGAACTTAGCAGGGTTTCTGCCCAGTGGACAAGAAGTGCTTTTGAAAGAAGGCATTGTTTTTCAGGTGATGATATTGGCAAAGTGTTTCATCAGACAATATCATCAGTCTTTTGATCAGAGTGAAAGTAAGAGAAAGAGGAAAAGAAAAAATGATTTTCCTTGGCTTTATTTTTGTCCTTGTTGTTTCAGTCTTTCTTCCCATTCTTTTCTATTTCTCTTTACTTTCTCCTTTTAATTCTCCCTCTTCATAGAAGGTCTTTTTTTTTTTTTTTCTCAGTTTAGGACTGAGTAGGATTTATATTTACAATGGAATATCCTATTCTCACACTCAAAAAAAGACAGTGAAAGAGATCTGTGTATGGCAGGGAAAAGAATAGAGCACTGCTTTTTACATCGTACAATATTTGTTCAATACTGAAAGAGAAAAATGTTCTAAGGCTGTTTAATATGTTTCCTGACCCATGGGACTTGTCAATTTCTCAAACAGTTCCACTTTATTAAGTAGTTAAAGAAACTGGAAAGTGCTTTGACCTGTTGGTACATCCTGAAGAGCCTCAGAGATTCTTTTATACTTAAACTCAGCATTAAAACAACATTAAATCATTGCAATTTCAAGTATTTTTTGTGTCCTATTCTCTTCTCCTTAAGTTTTTAAAAAAAGGTTTTATTTGTTCCTATAATTGTTACCAGCTTTACATGTTATTACTGATTTTAGCCTGCTTGCTGAGATCAAACTAGGTCAGCACTGATTTTGAAAAAGACTGGATACATTTCTTTAACTCAAGCTTTGCAGTATATGTCGTGAAATAAGGCAGTGATAATTCTGTTATATAAAGGGGTGATCAATCCTAAATATAAATACACAGCAAATGTTGATTTTTTATTCATACAGCTACTGGTAACTTATTTCAGTATTTAAAGTGTTAAAGTCTGAAGAGGTATATGTTTAGAAAAGTGTAATAGAGTTAAAATGAGGTGTCATAGAATAGCTGGCTCTAATATACAATTTAGTCCTCTGTTTGCATAGTAAAGTGAAAGAAAATGTCTCCAGAAACTGTGGATTTGTGTTGTACAAATCCATTCATCAGAGCACTACTTCCAGTACCGTCATAGATTCAGTGGAGCAGAATACAGCTGACTACTGCAGAAATAGCAACTGCAAGAAGCCAGGCTGCTGCTGTTATCAAAAGAGGAGGGAGCTTGCTCCAAGGTTCAGTAGTGTCAGAGGAAAAAGTTACATGGATTTCAGTGACCTGTGGGTCACATTGCTTTTCTTAGTTCCTCTTTTTCTTCCACCAGATTTTATACTCATGCATTTTCTTTGATTTCAAATGAGATTATTCCTGACTTAAACTTTTGTGATTGAACAGATCCATCTCTATAACACTCACATACTTTCTGATTGTCGTATCCTCTGTGTGATAATAAAGGTAGAAGGCACACAGTGATTCTGAAGTCAGTAGAGCCACAGACTTTGACAGAGCAGTCTGTTTGTACCTATGCATGATCTATTTCTCCACATTATGGTTGTAATTCTGTTTATTAGTAGTCAAGAGATATTTAAAAGTGGGACTTACCATTGCTTAAATGTTAGGCACTTAACTCTGATGATCTTCAATAATCAGGAGGAAGAGCTGAGCATTTCCAGTAGGTAATTCATCCTAACTCTTTTAGGAAGGAATGAATCATTGTCTAGAGTTACCACCTTCTCTTTACTAACTAGACAGGGAACTTAAATAAGTAAGTTGCATGACTAATTCTTAGATATGTACCAAGTCAGAGGAAACAAAGGTCTAAATTGCTTTAAAAATTAGTTATCTGTATTCTGTACTTCCTAGACTTAGTATCACATTTGGTTATTTTGTTTAAAAAAGAACAAAAAACAAAACAAAAGAAACCCACAATGCATATGACTGATGATTGTATCATAATGACAGAGCAACCCAAATTTGATCAGCTTGGCTGTTTCTTCTAGAATGTGTAAAGTTATTTGGGAATGGTCTACGTGAAATTCTTAGCTACAGTTAGCGGCTTGTAAATTTTAATTAAGAAAAACAAAGAACAGATTAAAATAATGTGTATAATTCTGAACATACTGGTACAGTAAATTTCTAAACTTTAGAAATATCCTGAAATGTCCTCTGTAAGATGAAAGACAATTATCAATTGTGTTTAGAAAGTACTATATCTGTTTTTCACTTGTTGTTTTTTCTTTTCATATCCATTCAGAGATCAGTTATTTTCATAACACTGTGAACTAGCATGACCTGATAGGCAGTGCATGGCTCTAAGTTTCTCATAAAATCCGTTTGTTTCTCATCACCCAACCTTATGTACTCAGAGACTTGTTTCTGACATTCCAGTTTCAGGTTCTTGTCCTTTTAAAGCCTGCCTGCTGATCTATGTTACTTCACATTTGAAAAAAGACCTGAAAAATAATTACAAATAGGAATCAAAGACCTAATATTTTGAAATGGAAAATGAATATGCAAGATTCATTTGTGTATCTGAATGTCTTCTTTCACAGAGCTTCCATTTTAACATTTGACATGGTCTGAGAATTTGAAGGACAGAACTAGCACTTAGTTTCCATCTCCTGTGTCTCTGTTCATTGAATATGATAACCTTCCCTGGACATACCCATTCTGCTCTCCTCATAGCACAGGTTTGACTCCACTGCATAGCTTCCTACTACTTTCTTATTTCCCTTCTCTGTTATGTTCATCAACAACTTGAAAAATGACCCTTCTTCCTGGTGTACTTCCTGTGCACAGGATCATCACCCTGCAAAATGGGCCAAGAAGGATCACAGAGTAGATCGCAGAATCTTGTTTAGATGTTCATATAACAAGCAACTAATAAAGGTTAGGCTTTTATTCCGTGAAATATTAGATAGTCAACAGTAAGTGTCGTGCATTTATCTCTTCTATTATATGCTTGCATTGCAGTAGGCTGAAAGAGTTTCATCTTGATCTATTACTGCATTGTGCTGGTGAGATGAAAAGAGTTAAATAGTTCATGATACCTAAAAGTCAAGTTATGAATATTAATATTTTATCATTTACTCTAGATCTTTTTGTCCGAATATTCTTGGCTTTACTGCTCATCTGTGATAAAAGTTTTGCCAGTTCTGGAAATTTTCACTGTTAAGGCTTAGTTACTGCTCTAGCTATGCATATATGAAGCAGCTGTGCTTGGTGTTTGCAGTCACTACCCTGAGATAGCCATGATCACCCTCCACCTGGGAAGGCAGGCACTGAATGCTGGGGAGCTGATATCAACACAGCAATACAATAGACCTACTGTAAGACACCACTTCTACCAGAGAAGCATGAAGCCTGTCTGAAGCTATTTCGCTAGCTCAAACTGAAGTTCACACAGTCTTGCTTGGCTTTAGAGAAGGTTTGTAATGATAGAGCAGTAGTGGTATCTGGCCTCAAGTGGATATATCTCAAGAAATTGCCCATGCAACACAGGGTTTATGCTTCTCTCACTGTAAATGTGCACACGGGATAACAATAATCCTGATCAGACATATCAGTAAAATACTAGCTGCTCCCTCCCTCAGTACGCATAACGTGAAATAATGATGTTATCTGCCAAAACAAAGATGAGAAATGTTGTGTGAATCCTCTGCAGATAGCGTCTGCTCCTGTCTGTTTATTTTGTTTTCATTTTCCATGTTGTTTCTACTCAGTGTCATTTTGCCCAGAGATCACTATTTTGACAAACTCAGGATAAACCAACAGTTGTGTTCTGGGAGGCTCAAACTTTTCTGAGCAACACATGTACTACAGCTGCAGTTGAAATCTGTTTCATATTTAGTGTAACAAATTATGCAAAGTACACCAAATAAGACCCATTTCAAATTCCAGTGGGTCTTTCTGAAAACATTTTAGAGAAATGTTTTCTTTGCTGTTTCCCTTTTGCTCTCATTAAAAAAGGTGAATCACTAAAAGTAATTGTATAAGGAAACAAAATGAAAATAGGTTCTGAAAACTGAATGACAGGCAGCATAAAACCTGAAGTCTTTGTGTCTTTTATGTTAGTAAGATACTGCATAATACAAAATAGACTCTTCTTGCATATTCCTAGCCAGAAAGGAAAGTTTCAAATATTTCTCACCATAAAATATGCCAAACTATCCTTCCTAATGTTTTTTTCTGTACCAAATATCTCTTCTTGGAAAATACCTTATAACATCAACAAGACTGAATCTTTCAGAGGGCTGTTTAAAGAAACAAAAAAATCTTAGTAGAAGAGAGAACTAGAAATATCTAGGGCAGGGAGGAAAGGTAAGGGAAAAGACTGAAAGTAACTAGCTGTCCTTGCTTCAGATAAAAACTTTACTCGTGATAACAAATGTAAGAGCAATTTTCCTTGGAGGACAGGGTTTTTTTGTTTTTTTTGTTTTGTTTTTTTTTTTAACACAATACTAACTTCCTATTGTTAACCTTAGATGTTAAAGTCACGTCAGGCCACAGAAATAATGACACTTAAAAATATATAAAAACTTGGAGATCTTCTATTTGTTGTTTTGTTCTATAACTTTAGTTTTTTCATAGAAATTAATAATAATAAAAAAAAACTCTCCATAACCTTAGGGTCTGGAAACCTTCTCTCTGATGTAATCACACGACTCCAAAACAAGGAGCTTACAGAGAAACATCGTATATCATGCCCAATGTAAAAAATCACAAGAACAGGCAATATGCCTAATTACTAACTGATGATGTGTTGGGGGAAAAGTAAATCTAACTATAAGTCTCGTCTTTAGAAGATACTGGGCTATTCCTGTCCTACCTGAGGCAAAATTGCCTATGAAAAAAATGCTACTCCATTTGTGTGTCCTGTATCATTATTTGTAACAGTCTGTGGTGTCAAGGCACAGACCTTTATGGGATCATTTGGCTCAGCATTCCAAGCTACTAGTTGGGCTGCCTTCATAATCCTAATATTTGTAAGTCTATATTGCCATTTTAGTTTACAGGTCAAGCTAGCATGCAAGCCTATTCCCCAGCCATCTATACTGCCACTTTAAGCTGTCTAACAGTGTAGCTCAGATCTTGAGCTAGGAAGCTTATTTGCCAAATAGAAACTCAAAGGAGAATTAAGCAGTATAGACACTACTGACTTAAACCACAATGAAAAAAATTCTTGTGTGGGAACAGCTAATGCAGTACAGACACACCTTATGTGATTACTGTCTCAATGACTTAAAGCAACTACCATCGTGAAAATTCCCACCACATAAGTGCTGGAAAAAAGCTTGCATCCCAGTAACATCTTGGAATAATTCCTCTTGCACATCGTGTTCGGCCTTTTTGTTCATGTCCTCACTAGACATGAAGAAGGGATCATGCAGAAAGAATCTTGGATATTTGAATTTAGTCAAGCTGAAGTGGTAGATAGGAGGGAATTCCCTTTCTGTTTTCAGTATCAGAAAAAGGAAGACAACCATTCATTCCTGATCTGACAGTCTTATTCTTTGACTTTTCACTCCAAGACAATACATCAGCTTGTTTGTATGTTTTTTACCTGAGTTAGCATCTTAAAGGAAGTTTGCTAGCTTCATATGGGTCACCATTCTCCTCCAGCCAAACCACTATATGCCTTGCTCTGTATCTGAGTAGTTTCTCCCTCTTGCTTAGTCACAGTCAGTGAGACAGTGCTGCTGTCCCTGTCAAACTGAGTTAATAGGAAAGATTCCATGAGAAAAAGTGTTGACCGTTCTGCTAAAATAAAAGTATCTTCCCTCACTGTTCTCATCATCTACTAATTTTTTATGCTTTTCTATAAAGAAAAAAAAAACCAAACCTCATCTGGCCAGTATTACCCTTCACTAAACAATTGTAAACAATTGTGGTTGATGGTTCCTACGAGGAATGAATTTTCAAAAGCATTCGGAGTTTTGTCTCTAGCCAGAGTTTTGTCAAAAATGTTATTATTTTTATTACTTTTATAATTGGTATTATATTTAGCAAAGTTGGGCTAAGTCTGAGCAGTATTAAAGAGCCACCCTAATTCATCCTAGTATATGGTTTTCTTGTTATTTTTAATGAATAATTTAAAATTGTGGTACTTCCATTGACTTATTGATGTCAGATCAAGGAAACTGATGGAAAAATTGTCGATAATTCCCATCCTCTCTTCATTTTGAAAGAGTCACCTCTCCTTCTCATCCATTTGTAAAAGCCAAACATTTACTTCCGGATCCCTCTGGGAAATAAACTTCATCGATGCATCTGAAAATTAAATTACCTTCTGTTGAATTGCACTTAGCATTTCTCCTTCTCTTTCCCTTTCTCGTTATTCCCACTACATTCATCCCAACTGTATTCATCCCACCCAATATTGACCTTAGCTATTTATTATTTTTCAAATATTTAATTTTCATGGAGTGTAATTTGATGTAGCTTCCAGTAGCTCGGCTCTTATGAACACACTTCAGTTCAGATTTGTTTGTGTTTGATATTCTATAATTACCCTGATATTTAAATTGTTTTGTCTTTGTCTGCGATCCTGGGGCTCTGGATACAAGAGGTACACAAGATATTTACTAGGGATATATAAACCTGATTTTCAGATGCCCTCAATTTTTATGACTCGTCTTTGCATATGATATTTCACTTGTATTGTTAGGTTGTTGCTATGAACTTGCTTTTATTTATGACACTAAAGACATATAATCTTTCTGTTGATTTCTTTCTTATAGTTGCCCTGATATTTTGCTTCAGAATCCACCCATCAGAATTTCCATTATGCTTTCAAGGACATAATCATTGACAGATGCTGTATCATTCCTCTTGATCATTTGACTTATTCCTTAAATGCATGTAGAGACCTGGAGGTAATTAAACTCGTGTATCCTTACTATTCTTTTTCTCATTTTTTCAGAAAACCCTATCTTCTTTATTTTGCAAGTAAAGACATTTTAGGTAACAAAACCCTATCAGCTGCTATGGTTTCAAGTATATTCAATAATGTCTTCCTCTTTGGCAGTGGTCTTCCAACTACAATGAAAATTACTTCAGCCGGACAACACATTGCCCCAGTGAGACACCTTGAGATTCAAAATTCTTTCCACCACCACAGTGAAAATCAAGCACTTTGGATGTGTTTCTTCTTCCATTTAGCCAAGGCCTTTCTTCTGAAACTTCCTCCAAACCAGTGCTCAGTGCATGCCCTTCCAGAAACTAAAGCTTTGTTGCATCAAGTGGTTAAACTTGCCTGACTAGAAATCATATTTCTGTGATGAGAGAAAATGAATAGCACAGTTCTCTGATGAAAAAAGTTGTAGGTAGTGAAACTGCATAATATTGCTGCTTATGAAAACAAAGTGGATCAATGGAGATTAGTTGAAAATAATTTCAGTATTCTGTGTGAAATTATGTGTAGTTTAAATTACGTATTGTGTATGCACTAAAGTAAAACTATAAAAGATCAAGGGCAACATGCTAATTAAGATGTCTCGGTTAGTGAAATCTCTATTTATTATGTAAAGATGTATGCAAGAAAATCCATCTTATTCAAGAAAGTGTTTTATTGAACACAAATCCATCTGGTGATTTGATAAAAGTATTTAGTTTCTCAAGGCAATCTGAGTATATACTCCCTAGGCGCCACCGTTTATAGCTTAAATATGACTTGCATGTGGATTCAGCATTACAAATAGGAAACAGCAGCCTTTGGACTTGTACACTAATGTAGTCCTTTCATCACCCAGTTACCCTTAAGCATCTCCTTTCCTATTGTAATTTGGACTAAATGCAAAGCATTAGTCCCATCAATAAAAACTAATGGTTCTACTTAGAAAAAGAGAGGTATATTTAAAATAAAGGAGATAGATAACTTGCATTTCCTTGTATCCAGGAAGTAAACTGGATATTGGCCTGCAGCCATCCACTGCTGAACATGGAACTATTGAAGCAGCTCCATCTTCATGAAGGATCAACCTACACCTGCATCCTTCAAAGCAGTTTACCAGAGAACGCATTTTATGAACTAGTGCATGCACTGAAATGACACAGACAAAATCAAGGAATGGCTTTATTTTTCCACTGTTAGTTTTACTGAAATAATTATTACAGCTCTTGTAAATATGAAGAAACAAAATTGAAGAGATGAGCAGCATAGGTGCAGCATCAGGAATTTTTACAACTTTTTGCCAGTGTGTGAAATGTGAAATCTTGATGGTCATTCTTGATTTAAGTTAGATGATATGGTCACTGCACTTTACATTTGGTGCTGGTGCTTCAGTTAGTGTGTTCAAGTTGGGATCAAGAGGTCATTATTAAAAAAAAAAAAAACATACAGAAATTATTAAAATGCCATATTCTAGTAAATCTAGAGAACAGTCACTTTTTCAGCTGTAGTTAAGCAAGGTAATTAAAATAAACTTAAGGGAAGTATTTTTAACTTCCACTAGCAGAAAATTTGATACCTTCTCTGTTGTTGGTACTAATAAGTTCAAAATTGCATAGAATTGTCTAAATTCCCCATGTCACCAAAGATGCAATTTGCATAGAAAGTGAATTTGGTCTGTAAACAGGATAGAAATATTCAGATGATCACAGAACCACAGAATCATAGTGGTTGTCATGGTGTAATCACTACAGCTGAGAAGTTAGCAAACTGTGGTCCCTGATAATTGGACAATTTCTGACACTGGAAGTCAGCCCATTCTAAAGTTTTGATGTAACTGTAATTCGGCAAATGTAACTGCAAGAACCATAATGGATCAACTACATTTACAATCTTTTAGGCACAGACAATTTCCTCTGTGGTAGCGCGCAGCTCCGAGCACAGCAAGGGGTGTTAGCAAACAGTTTTTCATCCTCACTTTCCAGGCAAGAGTTTGCTTCTACCCTCCTGTTGATTTACCCTCATTTCCCCCTGCAATCCTACAGATTCTACTTCCGTTAGCCTCTTTGTTTCACAAGGGACACATGCTTTTGTTTGCTTCATGCTTCTTATCCCTGCACAATGATTCTCCTTTTTTTCAGATCTCTTTCCAAAGCCTTTAGCTTTCAGTTAGGCGCCCAGTGCTAAGCTCTTCACAGTCTTTGTTCCAGTCTTTCCATGTTAGTTTGCTATAAATGAGCAAGTTAACAGTCAGCTTATTTGTGACCTTTCAAACTTGCAATAATGTGTGTTATCTCACCCTTTTCCCAAACATACCTTTTTTATATACATATAGTTGCTGTTCTAGTTAACTGAGCTATGGTCTTTTTTTAAACTACCTTTTAAGGTCCACAGACACCTGGAACACTGGATACATAAATAATAATTAGTAAAAATCAATGATATTGAAGCTCCCATGAAATTGTTTCACGTTATCATTCACATTGTGAACTCACATCTGGCAACATAAAAATATCAGGTACGTTGTAAGGAGTATTAAAATGGGTTTTGAGGTAATTAATAAAAGATACATAGATAAGAATTTTGCAGACCTGGAAAATGCCAGCGAGGGGTCTTTTATTACTGGATATACTAAGGTAATCGAAACTGAGTATGCATTTGCTGGACTCCAAACAGTTATGAAAAGTAAACAGAAATGAAGGTGAATTTGGTCTGCATTTCTTTCTCCATTATGCTTTGTCCCATGTGACTATCTATATTTCCTCTGTAATCCTTGAAGATATCCCTGAAGTGCATAATGTTATTACTATTATGTAGTGAACAAGCTCCTACATGCACATATTCCCAGCTCCCCCAAATTCTCTTTCTACTGTTCAATTATATGTAGTTCTAGATCTCATTTTAGTTATTCTGTCACTATTGTGATCTTTAATCTTTAGCATACCTGTGAGGTATAATGCAGTGTTTGTCCTAATTTTAGATATGGAAAAAAACTACACAGAGCTGTCACTATGTGGACTTTGGTGTCATAATATCTTGTAATGCTCCACCTAACCCTTGCTACCTATTGCAGATGTAAGTATTTCAATCCTATTTGGGTGACTTGAGAGGCCAAGAAAATGGTCTGGTTAGAATACTAATTTGAAGGCAGGAAACCTGTACTAAGATACTTCCCTTTTAGGAAGAAACTGTGTTCGCTCAGTGAATGCCTTCCTTAGATGGTTACACAGAGTGCTGAAAAAGAAATGTAGATGCTTGATCCTCTGTTTGTCAGTTTCTGTTGCTGATATTATTCCTAATTGTTTGGCGTAATTAAAAGGTCATTGAGCCAGAAAGAGTTGAGAAGAAAGAGAGAAAACATATACAAAGAAAAAGACAACATAATCTCATAAGAAAGAAATGTAGTGTGATGGGGAAGGTAATCTTATGTAATCTTTCAATTAATTCCAAATCTAAAAAACATTTCCAATAAGCATTTGCAGGACTGAAATATTGATTTCTGTCTCATCGGCTGAGTACAGTAACTCTGAAGATTATTTAATTATATTCTAATTTTCTACTGCCCATTGTTCATATCAATCATCACTATTAAAAAACAAACAACTGGGCTCCATCTCAGTCTAAAATTTCATAATTCATATATTCAGGTAGCAGAAAGCACAGGTTCAAATTGTTTTAGAAAGTAAAGGAAATCAAATTTAACATAACCATGTCTCCACTATCACGTGTGTTGCAGTTCCTGCTGAGTGCTGTGGATTTGAATGATGACATCATTCCAAGAATCAGTACAGAAACAAGGAGCTAAGATTTGCTGAAGCTGTGTTGACTCCATACAGAGGCTGCTGAGAAATGTATGCACTGCTCCTCTAGAAGTGAGAGAGCTGAGGAAGCAACACAGTGCAGAGACATGCTAGTCTCTTAGGAGAACAAGTGAAGTTCAGCCATATGCCTAAGTTTTGCCAGAGCTGGAAGGAGAACTGGCAACGTTAGGAATCTAGAGACAGCTGCAGCCTGGTACAAGAGAGACAACAGTTAAGAGGCAGTACTTGAAGCCTTCATGTGGGAAAGATTTTGAAAAGCGGGCCCATGTGAACCAAACAAGTTTCATCACAGCCATGTGCAAGGTGTTGCACTTGGGTAGGGCAATCCCAGATATGCATACAGACTGCAAAAAGAACTCCTTGAGAGCAGCCCTGCAGAGAAGGACTTGGGAGTTCTGGTGGATAAAAAACTTGATGTGAGCCAACAGTGTGTGCTTGTATCCCAGAAGTCCAACAGTACCCTGGTTTGCACCAACAGAGGGGCAGCCAGCAGGGAGAGGGAAGTTCAGAATCACAGAACCACAGAATCACTAAGGTTGGAAAAGACCTATAAGATCATCCAGTCCAACCATCCACCTATCATCAATAGTACATGCTAAACCATATCCCTCAACACAACATCCAAAAGTTCCTTGAACACCTCCAGGGTCGGTGACTCCACCACCTCCCTGGGCAGCCCATTCCAGTGCCTGACCACTCTTTCAGAGAAGTAGTATTTCCTAATATCCAGCCTGAATCTTCCCTGGCACAGCTTGAAACCATTCCCTCTAGTCCTATCACCAGTTGCACGAGAGAAGAGGCCGACCCCCAGCTCACTACAACCTCCCTTCAGGTAGTTATAGAGAGCAATAAGGTCTCCCCTGAGCCTCCTCTTCTCCAGACTGAACAATCCCAGCTCCCTCAGCCGCTCCTCATAAGGCCTGTGCTCCAGACCCCTCACCAGCTTTGTTGCCCTTCTTTGAACACGTTCCAGGGCCTCGATGTCTTTCTTGCAGTGAGGGGCCCAGAACTGGACACAGTACTCAAGGTGCGGCCTCACCAGAGCTGAGTACAGGGGGACAATTACTTCCCTGCTCCTGCTGGTCACACTACTTCTGATACAAGCCAGGATGCCATTGGCCTTCTTGGCCACCCAGGCACACTGCTGGCTCATGTTCAGCCGAGCGTCAACCAACACCCCCAGGTCCATTTCCTCTACACAGTCTTCCAGCCACTCCGCCCCAAGCCTGTAGCGTTGCTTGGGGTTGCTGTGGCCAAAGTGTAGGACCCGACATTTGGTCTTATTAAACCTCATCCCATTGGCTTCAGCCCAGCTATCCAGCCTGTCCAGATCCCTCTGTAGGGCCTCGCTACCCCCAGGCAGATCGACACTGCCAGCCAACTTGGTGTCATCAAGTTGTTGCTCCTCTGTAATCTGCCCTCATTAGGCTTCACTTGCAGTACTGCATCCAGGCCTGGGACCTTCAGCATAAGGAAAACATGGAGCTGTTGGACTGAGTCCAAAGGAAGCGATGAAGGTGATCAGGGGGCTAAATTCTTTCCTATGAAGAATGGGTTTGTTCAGCCTGAAGAAAAGAAGGATCCAGGGAGACCTCATTGTGGCCTTCCAGTCCTTAAAGGGAACTTATGAACTGGAAGGCACTGGGGACACCTTAGTGTGGTCTTCCAGTCCTTAAAGGGAACACATAAACAAGAGGGAGACTGACTTTTTGCATAGTCTGATAGTGAAGGGACAAGAGTGAATGGTTTTATACAGAAAGAGGGAAGATTTATGACGAGGAGAAAGGTTCCAGAGTCATTACAGGTATCAATATGATTAAATCATCATGCTCCCCTTTATTTAGAAAATCCACACTTATATAGAGAAAGCAGTGGGCTAAAAATACACACACCGTATACAGCTTATATAGTGGGCTAAAAATTACATCGTTATCTAGCAAATGCAGGGGCGAGTACAATTCTATGATTGGTGCATAGAGAAAAACAATTATAAATATCAGAAACTTTCTCACTGTCAGTTACCATCTCCCCCTTTTTCCACCCCCCTCACGAACACTCCAAGGTCGCCGACCACTGCAGCCTGGGTTACTCAGTCGTAGCAAATTATATCCCTTGTTATCCAAATATTCTACAACAGATTTAGATTAAACATTAGGAGGAAATTCTTTCCTCAGAGAGCAGTGAGGCACTGATATAGGCTGTCCAGAGAAGTTGTGGATGCCCCATCACTGGAAGCATTCAAACTAGGTTGGACAGGGACCTGGGCAGCCTGACCTAATGGGTGGCAACACTACCCAAGGCCAGGAGGGTTGGAACTGGATGACCTTTGAGGTTCTGTCCGATTCGAGCCATTCTATGATACTAAGAAGTGAAAGGTGAGATTGTAAGTGCCTAATAGAATGGTGAGGGAAGCCAGGGGCAGGATTTCCTAAGCCCAGACACCAATTTTATTGAGTGAGTTTTGGCTACTAAAGTGTCAAAAACTGCTGAACTAGGTAAAAGTGAGAGACACTCTCCTCCTCCCACTCCAAATTTCAACTTGATCTGATTTCTAATAAGCTTTCAACTTGCAATTTTTCTCAATTTGTCTGAAGTAATTTTAGTTAATTGCATTACACAAATTCTTGTTGCTACATGTAAAACTTCACCAAGGCATGAAAAACCATCCATAATGAAATGAGTGCACATTTGCCCTGCACTCTTGAGAGGCACCTCCAAAAGATTTTCCTAGACAACAGTGCCAGTTTTCATAGACATTTAAATGTTTAAACTTGCTCCTGATGTGTGCATCTTCAGAATATGTCTTTGAGACTAAGAAGTATGTGTATAAGTATTTCAGCAGCATGTGCTAGTGTCTGTGTTTTATGCATGTGCTTGTACAACATACTTGCACTCAGAAGTAAAAAGGTATTGCAATAGCTGCATAAAATAGTAAGCTTTACTTTTACCTATGACACTCATATATGGAGAAAATTCTATAAACATGAGCTGTAAATGTGATTTTCTTACATGTTCCTTTTTTGGTTTTACCTTGTACAGTATGTTACAATTACTGAGAGAATGGTGAGAAGGGAGGTAATAGACGTCAGTGATGCCATAAAACAAATTCAATTTATTAATAAGATTTTAGAAAAAGATGAGACCCAGCAGCCTGTAGGCATGGGTAAGTTTTGCAACAGTCTGGTTACCAATCATTCTAAGAGCCAGCTAACAGCTGTCTGACCATTGGATATGGCTATTTGCATGGCTAACAATTGGATGTCTATCTACTATGTGAATAGCTTGCAACAAACTGTTTGTTTGGAGACTATTCATAATGGCACAATCAAAAGTCCCCTGAAAGGCATACTCGTTTCCATTTCTGTTCTTTACCCTTCTAAAATTGGCAATTTATTACATCAAAAAATAGCAGTCAACCCAGAAAAGGACAAAATTGACACAGCTCCCTTTTGATCTTTCAGTTTTGAATAGGCACCCACCAATGAACTTCCCAATGAATATTCATTGGATGCAAAAGAAGTACCCAGCATTTCTTTAAGTGGAGAATTTACTCTAAATATTTAATAAAAACAATAATACTTTGATGCTTTATAAAGCACAGTTGCATTTTCATACATCTTTAGAAAAGAGAGTGCTAATCTCTTTGCATGCATTTGCTACAGTATTCCCTTTCTTTTTATAGATACATACTTATTCCCCATTTCTCCATATTTCTGTCTACTGGACAGGTTATTCCATACCTCTTCTTTGCATAGTTTCTTACATCTTTCTTTAAAATAACTGTTATTCTCTTCCCTGACATAAATTGTTAATATGATAATTTGATCTAGAATGTCAACTCCAGTGTTTCTTTGCAATATGTAAAATGATTTAGGAATTTACAGTGAAGAGCAGGAAAACTATCTGAAGTTTTCTTTTCTTGCAAAAAGATAATGGGCTGAAATACACTTTGTATGCATCAAATTACATGCACTAAAACTTCACTGATTTCAAGGTAGTAATTCCAAATATTCATCGGTGTATTCAAGTGTGTATTCAATACTTTCATTTGAGGTTCTGTTGATTCGCTATGATTTGCTACAATGTAAAAATGAATTAATTTTAAAGTAGGCAGTGGCTTTTGTCACTCTATGACAGGATAGACTGATAATATGATTACATGTATGAGACGTACACTACATTTCTCCCAATGCTGTTCTTTCTGTTAGACCTAATGGCTAAATAAGAGTCCATAGGTGCAAAACTTGCTACCTTTCCATAATGTATTTCACATCTCCACAAATTAGAGCATTAATTTCACACCATCTGTTGTAATTTTGTAACATATTATAGCGCCATGCTCTACTTTAAAGCAGAGCATAACAAAATTATTTGAAAGAACTGTTCAAAAAAATAGGCATTTTCTGCAATATTTAGTTGCTTCTCCACTGAATAAAAAAACAGTCTTTTGGTTGTTATGTCAGCTTGCTAATTTAGATACCTTAAACAGAAATTTGTCATGACTTTGAAAATGTGCAAAATTCAATTCCAGGAATTCAGCAAGAGTCACTTTTGGGACTCTTACCAATGCAAGGAGCCTGCAGATTGGAGTTATCTGCAGATAGGACCAGATTCTTTTGTCAATGTTTCTTCAGCTCTCATTGAAGCAGCAATTTACAATCCAGCAGTTTAGAAGTTGTAAGATAAAATATTATCTAGGTTTGTTGTTGATATGATACTAAAATGTCTGGCAATGCAGTTTATAGCGTAGAAATCAAGTGAATTATAATCCTAGGAAATACATTAACAAATGCAAGCTCAGAAATGTGGAGGGAAGCTCATTTTGTTTTCCTTTTTCAACTGGCAAGTTCTTCCCATTCTCCCACGTTTTGCCTACAGTCATGCTTTTCCTTTCACTGATTAGATTACCATGCTGCCTGCTAAACATATTATGCTCCTGAAAGTCACTCAGAAGCTCCAGCTGGTGCAGATGCAGTGACCCGCTTCTTTAGTCAAACTGGTCAGAAGAATCACACTGCATCAGTAGGTTAGTTAGTGCTTCTCTTCAGAGTGCAATTCAGCATGGTATATATTTTTTTTCTTTGAGACCTCTACATGTCCCAAGACTTAGCTACCTGAAGTACATGTTCTCTCCTCGTGCACTGCTGCGAGTCTCTCAGAACTGCTGAGACCAAGTGAGTTAGTAACTCCTTAGCAGATGAGAATAGCAAATTTTCATGATGCTTCCCAACTCTGGAGTTTTCATCCCATATTCTGATGATGGTTATAACTGCATCTTCTCCATGCAGGCATTGTACAACTTTTATTAAGCGGATCTGCTTACTTTAGTGATACAATCCCAGTTATGTCCATGTGGCTACACTGGAATTAACATACTAGTTTAAGATATTATTCTTCTGCTCAAAACATTAAAAATAAGATTCTTCTAAACTGGTATGAACTTTCCCAGCTGAACAAATCACCCAGTCCTCTTTTAGTGTCAGTGAGGAGAAACAGAAAGAAAATAATTCTTGCTAGGTTAAGGATCAGATCTACAGGGATCAAGAGAGAAATGGTGATCAAATCTATATCATGTTGTCAGAACCATAGTAGAGAACAATCAGTTAATTCTGAGTGTGCAAGTTTATCCACAGAGCACAGTACAGTGTTCATTTAAAGCAGACATATTACCACAGTTCTGTGCTTGTTGTATCTATTTCTCAGAAGGCTCAATGCCACCTTAACGCAGACACATTTTTTTTTTACTTCCAGAGCCAGGTCATCTAGAATTAGCTCAGATATCTCTGCAATAGGATACAGAGCAGACATGCCTCTCAGCAGTCACTCCTCAGTGAGTTACACTACCGCCGAAATAGCTGTGCCAGCTCTACCAAGATCAAGCATCTTCATACTAGTAGAAGTCCTTCAATGTCAAGGGTTATATATGTTTAAAATCAGACCCCAAACTGACATAGTTACACTAGAAAGCAGAATGGGTAGACCAAGTCCCTCTCTATTGACCTTCAGGGCACAGTGCAAAGTCCATCTCTTTGTTCATGGTTTCCTCCAATGTAAATAGCCTTTTTTTCCCCTGATTCCTCAGCTAGAGGGTTAAGGACATTACTCTTGTGTCTTTGTTGCATTATATCATAGGTAATTGAAAACTTAAGTAGTTTAATCTTCAGGCAGCCAACAGTTGGCAACATATCAAATTTTATTGAATGATTTTAATGTGGGGTGCACTGTGAGGCCACGGGCAAGGCAAAGAGTTTCAGCTTTATTGAATCAAATTTGGAGAGTATGTATTTGGTCTCCATGTATACTCTATTCATGTAGAACATCAAAGACTTTTTAACCATCCAAAACTTGGAATTTTCTCTCTTACTGTTCAGACTGACTTACTTTGTTCACATGTTCCCTGGTAGATTCTCTAAAGGAAGAGTACATGCCATTGCTATGGCCATGGGACTTACAGATCGTGGCTACTAGCAATGATTTCTCTGCTGAAATACTCCACATTTCATTTCAGTAGAAATAATACCTACTAAGTCAATGATTTTGCACACATTGCCCCAGTCCTGTCATCTATATTCTAGCAGCGTTCTTAAAAAAAAAAAGAAATGGGGAGGTCGATTCTTCTTGAATTTAGTTCAAGAACAGTGGTAAACATAGCGCAGATCATGCCAGTGTGAGCTACCCACCATTACATATCATAGCTTCTGCTTAGTAGAAATACATTTAGTAACAGGACGCTCATGCAGTCTGTGCCCTGAAACTTTGTCATTCTTATAGCCCTATGACTGTCTTGAAGTGAACAGAGGTGATCTCATTTCAGTTCATATTGAACAAAACAGAAAGAACTTTTAGTAGGTCTCTTAGCTAGAAGGCTGGAAATTCAAGCTGAAAAAAAAAAAAAAGCAGAGTAACAAATGGGAGAGAGGAATGTATCCAAAGCTGGAAATGGGTTTCAGTCCTAGATAGAATGGTTAACTGGAGCAACTGCCAAATTCTTTTTCTGTAGCCTATCGCATGGAAAATAAAAATTAAAAATTGCACAGTATGAAGCTACACAAAAGAGAAGATTGTGTTTCTTGGATTAAGAATACTCTTAAATGAAAATAATTTATTCTCTTGTTAAAAGAAAAGTATTATGTAGCTATTCCATTAGCAGGCAAAAGTAGTTAAAATTACGTGTTCAGTAAGGTGAGTTTAAATGGGTTCTGTATTGTAAGATAGTCAAGATTCTTTTTATAGGAATCTCATATTGTTTTTCTTGCAAAGTCAGTAATGCTTCATCCTCTAAATCTGACCTGCCTATTTGATATCTTCTCTTAGTTCTCCAGGATGTGTTCATACCTCTATATCATCTGCAAGCTTAATTCCTATAGGGTTTTGTTACTTCCATATCCTCTTATATACAGTTATCTATCTACACAGGTAATTTTTTATCCAAGTTCTTATGTACATTTTTACTGTTTTACTGTTTTACTATTATAATTAATATAGTTTTGTCACATACATGTTAACCCAAAGAGTTCCTGTTGATCACTCTGATTACATTGCTTCTAGAGTGGCATATCTTATTTGGTTCCCATTTCTCTAACAGATCCTAGACATTCCTTATCTCAGTCACAAAAGCCTTCATGACATACTGCACAGTTCATGCAATCTCTAGACAGTATCCAAAAGTCATTTATCACCTATCATCACATGTTATGTGATTGCCTTTGCACAAATCCCAAATAAGCACTTTAATGTCTTCTCTCGCTTCCTTGTGATAAGTTTTCTATTAAAATGTCCAATTTATTTCTTTGTGTTCTATCTAGTCTGGCCTGAAAGACACCCTTCTGATCTTTCCATCATGCCCATTGACCACTGCTCACCATAGTTAAGAGGAAGTAAGACCTAATATCAATGTATTGCTTATCTGCACACCACATTGATTCCCTTTGGGGTACAAATCATTATTTATGATTCTGGTGCCTGGGGTGAGAGTAAAACACGTGGCACATAGAGGATTTTGGGGAAAAAAAAAGAAAAAAAAAAAAGAATCTGTAGCAAACGAATTGACTGTTGTACAGTAACTCAAGGTGTTCAGAATAATGTGAACTCTTTTATCCAGGCCACATAGGAATGTAGCTAAGAGAATGCAGGCAATTTAATATGACCATCCATGGTGAAGCAGCTGGTCAGTAAGGATCTAGTGGCAGTATCTCAAGTAATCACAACTTAAGCACTGAAAGCTTATAAGAGAAGAACATCATATTTAAACTTCAATCAGAAATCAGTGTTAATTGTTATCCTAAATGTTGTTTGCTGTGTGGTGACTGGTATTGATCTTAGAGAAGTCTTGTATGTAGGAAAACTTTGAGCTTCAGTAAATAAACTATGGCATTTTGGAGCATGCTGACCATCAGACCTAACAAGTAATTACAAAAAGATCTAATGCAAAAAGAAACAGATATTTTGGCACATAGATCTACTCAGAAATCTGCAGTAAATTTCAGTCTCTTCCCTGCTATGAAAAAGAAAAAGGCTGTGATGGATTTGTCACAGTACTGAGTATGAAGTGAAGAATTTCTTTGAGAAAATATGTGTAAAATACCTGTAATTTACTATGAAAAAAAAAAATCTACTTTCTGTGCACAGTTTTGTAATTCTACCCAGTATTTCCAAATGTCAAAATGGAATCCATGGCCAGTCTTCGACCTAGATCAAAGAAAAATAGGCAAGCTTTTTTTTTCCTGAAGTGAACAACAATTTAGCTATACTATTAAAGGCTGTGCCCCACAGAGTGTGTAATCTGAGATATGAAGATCACTATAAAACATTATACAACTTGTGTTAAAATGCCTAAAATTACTAGGATAGTTGAGATGGTAGCTGAGAAACCATTGAAGAGGTCCAAAAATAATCTTCCATCTCTTATTTTTTCTAAAAAAAAATTTGAACAGTGACAGTTTAGTTGATGTCTGCCAAAAAAGGTTCTCTAGTTACACTGTATAGTTATTCTTTTTTATATTTATAATTTGATTAGTAATGAGATTCAAAATAAGAATGCTTACTCTGAAATATGTATTATGATTAATGCAGTAAGATTTAAAAATACAAATTAAATATAAAAGTGAAAATGCAGTTATGCATTTACACGTAAAGAACACAAATTTGTGAATTATCCACAGTTACTAAAAAAAGAAAATAGCACAATTTAGTTATATTCTAAATATAGCGTAACAAAAGTATTGTTTATTTATGGATGACAAACAAGATTTTTCCATGGTCTGTTCTATGATATTAAAATGTGGCTCAGACATTTCATTCATTAATTCTTTTTTATCCACTTCCTTTTGGATGCTCTCCAGTGTTTAACTATGACAGTGAAAGAGAGCAGTGCTGTGATATGAAGTAGTCAAAACATAAAAATCCCATTGGGATTATCTTCATAATTCATGCTGCACAAGTCATATCATACAAGACGTTTTACTTGAAATGTTATTAAAAGAAGCATTATGTTGTGAATTTTATTTTATTATGCCCTTCACAATTGAGAGTGAGATGAGTTCTTAGTATTAGATTTGTTCCTAGACATGTTCAAGCATCCTCTCACTTTACTGTATGACTAATTTTAATCTTTGATGCATTTTTCTTTATTAAAAGCTTTTATATTAATGTTAAATTTGTTCCCACTCACAGATGAGAACCAAAGCGCAAACAGTTGAATAATGAAATGTGCAAGCCATTCTCAACTTCTACCTTCAGTTATTCAGTGTGTGCTAAAACTCACCTAGTATTTCTAATCTCACTACGAATGACAGGTCTGTTGCCCTGTGTACCAAATGTAGTTCAGTGTTTCTGATGAGATGTGTGAAATAAAAACTGATTTTTCCTCGTATCTGAATGATAGTTTAGCAGCAGTTAACCCCAGTATGCATTTGCTTTTCCATTCTCCATCTTTTCCTGAAGTTAATTTATTTTCATTCTTACTTTCTCTTGCCCTTCCCTTTATCTTGCATACTGTTTTTTCTGGTGATGGAAAAATATGAGTACAACTCATCCCAACTTCATTCATGAAAGAACCATGTTTTGGTGTAGGTCCGAGAATAATGTCATTGCATGGTGTTTTGGCAGACTGAGGCATGCAAATACTCTTCAAACTTTGGAATAACAGAAACAGCAGTTAATGTTTATATTGTCCTATAAAAATATCCATTAAAAATAATAGCACTTTTTTGTACAACAGAGATTTCCATTTTTCTATGGCTGTTTCTTATGTCCTTTAGTACAGCGTCACAAACTTACTTCTGTAAGAAGTTAGCTGACCAGTCAGTGTCTTACCTCTCTAACATTTGACATGAAGCTTTACCTAAACAGAAGCAGAAGGAATTGAGTCAGTAGTAGTGGAGGGGAGGAAGAGAAATCCACTCTGGTGCCAACATTCCACCATCCATGGATGTCTCCTATCTAATAGCTTGTTCTAATTGTCACCAACTTGGTTTTTTTATTGGAATATCGACATGGCGCATTTTTCAACATGTCTGAAGGATAAAGCAGGCTAAAACATTAAGCAGGAGATCAGTTTTGCTCACTGTATAAAATAATACTCTCCATACATTACTGGAGTAGGCGGTGCTTACTAATTCATGGCCATCAGATTGATGAGGAGAATTTTATCGAATTACTGAAGCTTCACAGCTATGACAATGAGACCCTGGGAAGCTAGCTGAAGAGAAAACAAGATTACACAAGTCCTACAATTCAGAATGAAATCATCAGTCTAATGAGCCATGAAGTTATCCACACTATTGTAAAGGAAATTAATTGTGGTTCACAATACCATTCTGTCATAGCTGATAGAACTCAGGATTACATAGATATAGCACACAGTAGAATAGTGTTCATCTTCAACATATTCAACCTGGCAGGCAACCAAGCAAAGATTCACTAATAATTTACTAGACATCAAATAATTCCAAAGACTTCATTGGAAAAACTACTTACTGGCATTGAATTATTTGTTGGTAATGCACACTACTCATGAATAAAGCAAGAACATGCTAGAGAAAATGTCCTGAAGTGCACATAGTTTCAAGTGAATGTACATTTTGAAATGGCATGAGATTCATAGATCCTCTAGTCTGCTCCTTCATAAAAGAACGGTTTCACTGCAATCTCTCATACAGCCGTATTTAAAAAGAAATTAAAACTGGAGGTGTAAAAACTAAAGTCAGAAGCCTCTCAGTGGGAGAATGCAACTGTAGTTGTGCTTGCTTTAAAGTCCCATGCTCACAAAACCCTTGAAATAAAATAAATAAATAAAAATTTATAAGACAGCCAAAGCACAACACTAAGTAGTGTATGTCAAGCAAATTTTGTCAAAGAAAATTACTGAGGCAGTGAAGTGACTCAACTGTGTCTGAGCAGAAGAAATTGTCTAAATTTTAGACTTGGACCCAACATCACCCCTGTAGCCCAAGGCTTCCTCTGCTTTTGTGCTGCTAGAGAAGACAGCAACTTTGTATAATCAAAGCAAAAGAATTTTTCAGACTTCAGTACTTCAAAGAAATTTAAGTGTGTTTTGTCCAGCTGAAGAACTTGTTCCTGTAGGCTGATCTGAATGAATATCCGCAGTTGGAATGAATGCTTCATGTTGATGCGAATGAGGAATTTGCTGGCTGTGAACCTGAGGAAAAAGAAAGTCATGATTAAGAAATAACCCCGCTCAGAATCTGACCATATGAAATATAACTGGAGACACTGCGCACACTAGAAAAGCTCCTATTGGGAGCCTGCAGTCTGGTAACTGTCTCAGCACAGCTGCAGTCCCTTCAGTGTGACAACTTCCCCATCAGCAGCCACAGAGGGGCTGTGACTGCAAAGCTCCATAGCTGAGCCACATCCAGACTAGAATGAGGACAGATTAATGTATTTTCCCTTTCTACCAGCTTTGCCTGTGGTGTTTGTTATTATATTTACCAGCCCAAAGACTCACAGCACATGCTGTTTCCCCAAATGTTTGCTTTGTTAGGAACTGTCTAACTTTGAATGCCATGCAAGCATCATATCGTTATTTCAGGTCATATCAGGGGAAAAGATGTGTCATCATTGCTTTTGGCCTTTGTATTAAGAAGTGCTTTTACCCACAAGAATAGCACAGTTTTAGGCACCACGCTTAAGACTTATCACTTAGCAAAGGGGCAGAAGGAGGATATCAGGCAAGCTTTGTTAAAATTTCACTGTTGAATTGGAAAGTTTGTTTGGTTTCCCTAATCTTATTCCCTAATCTTTGCTGGATTTAGCACTTCTGTAGATCATAAAAATAAATCAAAAGAGAAAAATTAGTGAATTTGAAAGCTATTTGACAAAAATGTAATCATACTTTTTCACCCAAAGAGCTCAAAGCACAGAGGGGATGAACTGTCATAAATACAGGGGAATTAACTAAGAGGTTCAAATCATTATCAGGTAAACTGCGAAGTTACTGCTGAAATTCAGCCATTTGTTAAGCAAGGGATGCATCTGATAGCCTTCCTAAGTACAATTATCAGTTGAAAACACAAACTTTCAAGAGCATTATGTAAGTGGTTAAAGTGTCTAGATTAGTGTAAGAAACAATAAGTTTATCTGATAACTACTGTATTTTAGACTTCTTCTAGACCTCAGCTTTTGATTTTAAAAAGTCTTTATTTTAAGGGAAATGTTCTGACCTTTGCATATCAGCCAAAGACTGGACTTTGTGAGGTGAAGAGAAGATTTCTTCCAACTTCAGTTGCTTCAGTCAAAGTCAAAGCATAGAAGCACACACAGAGAGAGGAAGTTTCAGTATTTTGTGGATAATCTGTGTTTTGATATCTTTGAAGCTAAGGAGTGTGTTTTATGCAGAGGAGAGATTCTATCCTGTTTTTTTTTCTTGAGTAACCTAGAGATCTGCATGCATCTTATTGCACCACAGGTTTTTATGAGAAAATTGAATGTTTTCAACTTTTGGGGTACTTTCAGAAAAATTGATGTTTCATAATAGTGCCTGCAGTAAAATCAGCTCAAGAGTTGTGATTCTAACAGTAATAGATGCTAAATATTCCAAAGGAAATTATATGTTTATGACCATACCCTACTGTGTTTCTGTTAACTGCTTCTGCCCTAGTTAGGTAGAAGCCTCATGCATGCCTACTTAATTTCCACACGTGCCATTGCAGTAACTTGACTAAATTTTGAAGTAAGATTCTTCACTGTAGTCTGTTTATCTTTTCATTAATCGTCTTTCATTCTCATGCCTGACCAGCTGCTTACTGGGACTCATACTGCCAGCCTCATTGCCAGTCTCTTGCTGCTGTCAGACTCTGCTCTTGAACAATCCTGTTCAGATACATACCTGTATGTGAAAGGTATATAAGCCTGCAAAAGGCAACCTGTGCATCGTTGCTCAGTTACCATGTATTTCATTGTACTGTAACCAAATTAAAATAAACTGATATTAAAGGAAAACCAAATCAGTCAGGAACAATCTTATTGCACATCCAATACATTTATATATCCTTCCCTAACCAGTTCTTCTGATGAGGCATATGTTGTTTTCATAGGTAGTGCTTTCTTCTACTGTAACCAGATCCATTTGTTAAGAAAGGAAGCTGAAACACAGGACGTTCCATCTGGACTATATCCGTCACCTACACTGTTTGAATTTGTCCCCGTCATTGGTTTCTGTTACTTCTTCTATAGCCCAAATGTCTCTACATACATTCCAGACAACAGAAGAGCAGCTATAACTCCATCCATTAGCGTAACTCACCAAAACAAACACTTTTGCAGATTTCAATCCTACAATTTCCTCAAAAAAAAATTAATACTACATGTAGAAAAAACAAACAAAAGTAATAATTAAAAAAACACTGATCAACCATGCAGACATTTCCCTGAATGTTAGAGAAGTAAAGCCTATAGCTACCAGTTTTCACTGAATCTCACTTTCTTAAACATCACTATAGAAAACCACATGCAGAATTACTTCATGAAAGCCACACCAACTGTAGGATAATCATTGTAACACAGGAACCTATAACCAGCACACACTGTGTGAGGTACATGGCTGTATGCTGGTGGCTCTGCGGTGAGGTGGGAGTATGTGGGCTGCGGGTGATGAAAGGGAAGTACTTGGGGTTGAGAAGAAAAATTGATCAGTGGACTAGAAATGGGGTGTGGAATGATTTAACTGCTTGTTTATTTTTGTTTGTGGTCTGTGAAATTTAGAGCCTTCATGTCTCAAAATTCATGAAGATCTGGTGCATGAGTGTCTATAAGTGTGTGTGTTTCAGTGTGTGTGCGTAATGTAAAATTAAATCTACATTGTAGTACATCAAATTTTCCTAGAGAGGAAGTAAAACAGAGTTTGCTTCTTGCACTGCAGTAATAGCGGTGTCATTTATTTAAGTAGTTGTGGGAGGACACGAATAGAAAGTGAGTGAGAGGGAATTAGAGCCAAAAGCTATAAACATATTACTCAAGCCCAGTGTTTTGCTGACAGCTTATGGAGTAGTATTTAAAGTGATACAAAATCATCTAAATGCCCCCTCTTGTGTTTGCTCTGAAAATGGCAGGTTTGTGTGCAGACATGAGAGTTTTGCTTTTGTTTAGTGAGAATCTTGAAAGGGATATTTTGCTGAAAATCAAGCATTAATTGGAAAGCATAAAGGGTGGTACTGAAGGAAAAGTCAAATGTGTGAGTGAGGTTTCACTAAAGAAAAAATATCGTGTGTTATAGGTGATGTTGCTGCTCAAACCTAAACTCAGAGATTGCATGTGAATTAAGCATCAAGTTTATATTTTAGCTGGAAATCTGGCTGTGCAGAAAATGCAGATATTTTGTTAAAGGCTTATTGCCTGTGGCTTAAAATTCTAATATTAAGAACAAGAATTTTAAGCCCCCCAAAAGGGCTGCCTTGGAACATGTTTTATAGTTTGCATATCTGAGGTTTATTTAATCTCTGATTCACACACTGCTCCAATGCAAGCTTGCTCATTTAGATCCTAGTGAAATTATTGGTCATGCACTGTTCTCATTTGACAAAGTAAGTATGTGCAATAATCTCTTTAGTAAGACATTACTTTTGCAACACTTTCCGTCACAAAATTTAATAAATCCTTTACATGACAGTGTAAGCAAATGAGAGGCACAGGAGGTTGATTGGAATGACTAAAGGACACAAACACATGCTGAGGAGCTCATAACTAGATAGTCTAATCTAGAGTTAAAAAAAAAAAAGAAACTGCTCCGTATTATCAGTTGCAAGATATCATTTCATTTGTCATTTCCTAACTTTTTGAAGAATGTATTCTTGTGTTGGAATGCTGAAAAAAAAAAAAACGCTTAGACAGCCAGATACTTTAGTGTCAATTTCAGCAGGCCTTTGTAATTTTTTATTCATTCTCCATTCATTTTAATGAGTATTTTGACTAAAGACTAATAATACTTACAACTTAGCCTTTTGTCAAGGTTCTCATACTGGCTTTAGCTCTTAAAAATCTTTGAATTCCTGCACAAATTGGATCTGTCTCACTGTATTTAAAAAAAAAAAAAANAGGGGAGGGGAGGGGAGGGGAGGGGAAGGCAAGGCAAGGCAAGGCAAGGCAAGGCAAGGCAAGGCAAGGAAGAAAAAATTCTACTTGTGCATAACGGAGTTTTACAGGACTTGGACCGGAATGCCCACTGTTGTGGGCAGTTGGTCACTTCTATGATTCTTCTTATACAGAAAGTTGGGTACAGTTATAATGCAATTTGAAAGGACAGGCGTCCTTTTGCTGTTTTTCTTGGTGCAGAATGTTTCATATTTCATCTGTCACACAGTGAGCTCTGTGTCTGTACATACAGCTGTAAAGCAATCCTCTTCCTTCTTCATTTCTAACTGCACATGTAAATGTTAGTCTCTAAATAGGCAACTGCTAGCCATTTCATTACTATCTTCCTCAAAATGAACTGTAAGAAGTTCTAGCAAGAATGAAGGCAATCATTTCTCTGTGAATTCATTCCAAAACTAAAAATGAGAGAAATCACATGAAATTTCCTAGAATCTGTGTTCTATTATCCCTCAGCTCTGTAGACCAAAGGTCTTTGGCAGATTTTCTCCTACATCTTTTAGCCAAATGCATATTTTTCCTTTTGATGGTAATTCGTATTACATGCAATTAGCTCTTGCTCAATATTATCTTTCCATGTTCTTCTTCACTGGCCTGAGGATTGAAACTCCTAACGATGGTTTTCCAAAATAAGCCTGTCTGGTCTGTCTTCCATCATCTTAACCACATACTCTACCCACTCAGGTCACTGGAATTTCACCCCATTCACTGAATTTGGCTCATCATAGACCTCCCACAGTCACTTGTTCAATAGTTTTCTTCATGCACCGTTCCCTCTAACTGGCCCAAACATTTATCACAGAACATTATTCTCAAAGATCTTTAACCATCTTTCATTCTTTTTAGCAATTTCCCTTGTTTCCTGTTTGCATAAAACAACAGCTCTCCCAGTGGTTCTATATATTGGCAGCTGGGTCTTTCTCTGTAGTTGCCTTGAGCTAAACAGTATCTTCAGAAAAAAAGAAAGAACTACTCCTCATGTGTTCTAACGTTGCATTTTCCCTCACCAAAACATTGCTGAAGTTTTCTGGCCACAGCTGGAATAGACAGTTTGGAAATTAATTTTATAAATGGCAAGTATAGCAGATTTCATTAAATGACTCTGTTCATCAGATTTAGTAATATTTCTTTTGTACATATCATTATGTAGTTGCCTGTTTCCTTTTTCCCTGTCAAAGCTAAAATGTCATTTTAAACTTTATTTCAAGCGTCTCACATGAATTCTGCATGCATTATCACAGGTCCTTATCTTCCCAGAGCCACTGTTATTTTTTCTGTTGCTGACCACCAAGTTACACTGTTTCAATATTGCATATTGTTTCCAGATTAACATGGAAATTTCCCGTACAAACAATAGTTTTATTACATTTTACCTTTATTTACATTTTTTAAAAATCAAATCCTTTAGTATTTGATTCCATAGCGGAGAGGGAACATAATATGCTGTAAAATTAGCCTTAAATCATGTAAATATCCCCTAATTCCTTTAGCTCCAGGCAAAAGATGGTATCTCTGAGAGAAAAGATTTTTAAAGCTTAAGGACTCCTATTTTGCATCCATGCACTAAAAGCCACTAAAGTATTACTGCTACCTTTGTATTGCTATTTGTGAAGAACAAAGGCCTTTTTAAGAAGTGAAAAGCATATTGGTGCAATTAAAGTCTGTTAATAACAGTTAAATGTATTTTCATAAGTCAGTGCAAACAGGGGTTTTAATCTTTGATGAAGAGATTTAATCTGTATTTTCTAACACAATGTAATTGCTATAGAAACTGCCAAATTGGTAAGAAGTTAGGAAGATAATTTATCTCCTGCTCATTTGACACTACCTTGTGAGTTTACTCTTTATCCATGTCTTAATTTCATTTTTATAGTTTGTTTCACCATCCCGTAGAACTTCTGTCAAGTCTTAAAATTCGATGAGCTCTAAAACCTTCCTGTTTGGAAGTGTACTGTTTTGTAAAGTAAGTAAGTCTTTCAAGTGCAGGATATAAGCTTTAACCATGAAAGAAACAGAGCGAGATCCATAGTATAACGCAACAGCATGGGTAGGTTGGACATTGCATTAACACGGTTATGTGGAAGCTGAACTTAAGTTCTGCAAGAAGTTAAACTTGATGTTAAGCATTTTTCAGATGAAATAAACAAGTCATGATATTTGTCAGCAGCACATAATAGCGGTGACAGACTCACTTAAAATAAGTAATAGATATTAGTATAGAGAAGATACTTTTACTTGCAGGTGCTTCATTGGCTGCAAAATTTTCATATTGCAACTTGTTGGAAAGCTATCCATCAGATTTTTTCTTTACCTAGGTAACTCAAGATCTTGCCATTGGAAAGCTCTTACCCTGCAGAAGGAGTTTCCCATTCCAGTTTGTCTAAGTTTTATGTTGCTAAGCTGCACTTCATGCCAATACGTGTCTTTCTCTTCATAGGTCTTCAAGATAACATGAGTGAGGAGAGATGTTGGAGAAACTCTGGAGGCAGTTTCCCTGTGTGAAATGTTGGTAGGGAAGCCTCACTTTGCCTTGCATGTCTGTCCTTCTATGCAGAACGCAAGACCTTGTGTCAACTGAATGTCATTGTCCTAGCCCACTGATGTCAGTAGAAAGACTTTGACATCTTCAATAGCACTTGATTCCCAGTTCATGTATGCACAACGTGTACAACAACCCATTTAGGTCAAGGCACATCAGTACCAGTGTAATTACAGAAAAGCCAGCTGTAGCCCTGCCATGAAGGCTTATTTACATGTGCCCAAAATAGAGAATGTAGTATTCAGGGAGCAAGTTCACACCGAGTTCATAGTTTTGTAGTGTGGGATGAGTCTTTTAAGTCTTCAGGTAAATACATTATCTTAATTTACCTCAAATTTGTGTTTAATTGTGTCCTTAAGAAAGTTAGCATTTGCGGCAGTGTTTTCTTGGAGTCTGGTTACACATAATGGAAATCCAAACAGATTAAAATTAGGGTAGTCTGGCACCAAAATAACTTTAACCTTGCCCTTCAGTGGTACCATAAGTAGGGAAAACACAGGACTGAGGAATCTCGTGTGCTTTTAAAAATGAAATATAATCAAATCCAGGACCACAAATACAAAATGCTATAATTATAATCATATCATTACCACACAGATAAAGATGTTTCAGTCTTAATCTTCATTGATTACTGTAATGAGTGGACCTCTTTCAAGTTTAATCACATTTTCCAGCTTTGATTTTGATATAATCAAAACAAATCTGTGCAATATTTTTCCTTGAATTAATTGTTTTCTGTGTCTTAATGCCAGCTTAATTTATTTTTTTATCAAGGCATACCAAGTAATTGGTTCCTCAGATGAGTAGCTGTGTGCCTAGATCAATGGAAAAGCTCATTTTTCAAGAGATTTATACAGCATGTTAGAAAATTCTTTGCTTCAATTGAACTAAATACCCTGGCAGTAGGATATGCAGGGAAATTACTGAGATTTATAGCTCAGCAGATATATATTTAAACATAATACAAAAATATAAATATCCTCCTTAAAAAAAAATCTTTTAACATAGTATTCCACATTATTTCACTTTTGCACAGTGATATTGGAATTTGATCACTTTTCATATTTCATTAAACACTATTTTGAAAGCAGAACACAAAAAGTAAGTGTTCTATCAGGAAAAAAATCACAATTTATGTCTGTCTTTATCTTAGAAATACCTCATTCATGATCTTAAGTAGGTTTGTTTTCCATGTGTTGCTACAAATTGCTTTGTCAATAAATGCCTTTGATCAAAATCTAGGGAGGAGCACCACTCTTTGATTACTATATCTATTTCTTAAAGCCACTCAGTAGTAAAGTTGACAGGAACAGAGATAAAGTTTAGCAGCAGCCTGAGATTTGGAATGTAATTGGAAGCTGAGACACTCACAAGTCAGAGGGGTGCTCTTTAGAATGTAAAAAAAAAAAAAGAAGAAAAAAGAAAAAAGTGGAATCATGAGCTAGAAAGACTAAATGTGTTTGTTTTGCATGTTACCATTTTGAAGGTTATCACAGCTTTCCACTAATGTTCAATAACTAAGTCCAAACATTGTATTTTGCTCTAAATTAAAGGTGAAATTTCTAGTACAAGTCATTGATTTATACATAAAACTATTCCAGATAAACTTTACATGTCCAAACATTCAGGTCTAGACCTGAAGTGTAGTAGTAATACCTATGTTTGTAAAGTTACATTTAAGAGAAATTGCAGGAAAACCGGAAGTTAAAGTTATACAATTTTCTCAATTTCTGCCGCAGGCAAGAGAGGGTGCTTGCAATCGTGCAGCTAAGCATGCAGGGGCAGCCAGGGAGGGCAGCAACTGGAAGTCAGGCTCTACATTGACTGAGTACTGGCACAGATTACCCGGAGAAATTTTGGAGTGTCCCTTCTTGGAGATCTCCAAAAGCCACCTAGACGTGAACCTTGACAACCTGCTCTGAGTGACCCTGCTGGAGCAGGGGTTGGGGCAAATGGACCCAGAGGTCCTTGCCAACCTCAGCCATTCTGTGATTTCATGATTCTGTGATTCTGTAAATAAACAAGATTCACTGAACAATATAGAAAATATCTAATTTTGGAAGAAGTATTTTACAAGTGACTAGGTAGTAGGAAAAGCACGTCATTATGTGCATAGCAACTTGCTCCGTTCATTCTGTTGATTCTCTGTTCAGTATAGTACTTTTAATTGTAACCTAATGTTTGAGGCCCTACTTGATATAAAAGAAACAACTTGTACTTTAAGCTAGGGTATGACTATAAGTTTCTGCAAGAGTTTTCCATGATATGTACATTGCTTCCTTTAACAGAACTCCAGGAATCAGTAGTACAGCTGAACAAGTAAGTAATTTATGTGTAAAACCTGAGCTATCTAATACTCCATTCTGAGACTAAGCCCTGTCTGAGACCAAGCTTGTTGCTGCCTCTGGGCAGTTTCTTGTCCATTCAGGACAATTATGCAAGCATTCATAAAAGAGAAATAAATACTTTGTTTATAACTAAATGTTTTACATGAAGTTCACACTTATTTCTAGCCACTGGGAAAACTCTCAGTGTGATAGCAGAGCACAAAATATGGCGCAAAAATGTGAAAATAAAAATTAAACTAAAGAAAACAGTAATATCTTTGTTATCCTCAAATGGTAGCTGAGCTTCTTTTTGGAACTAACTAATTAGTAGCTACTCTGCAAATGAAACTATGATGTAGTTACTGTACACTAGAGACTGGAGTAGTCACTAAATCATTGTATTTGTTTTATTTAGTTGAATCTCCTACACAGAAACTTGTATTTTCACTTCAAAAGCACTGGGAGTTTACCCCCAGCTTAGTTACATCACTCAGCTCCCTGGAGAAAGTGAGAAACTGCAGATGGGATTTATCTTACCCAAATATAGCTGCCTGAAGTTTATGAATCTAGTCTACATTCCTTACCCAGACTTCCTGTATAGCCAGTGAAAACCTACAGTCATCTTCCTATGCAATAAATTCCATCTTCTTCAGATGCTTTATTACAGTCATAGCTGTAGCTCCTACAATGTCATGAGGTATGCAGTGCTTCTTCCAGCTTCCTCTAAGCTAGCAGAACACCTCACTCTGGGATGCCTCCAGTACCACTGTGTTGGTGAGGTTAGCTCTGTATAGCCTTTTTTAGCTAGCTTTTATTTTCAGCAAATGATCTGACTTCATAGAAACCCTACTGATTCATTTTGTTACCAGATATAAACTGGTCTATGAAATGATTAAGCTTGAGTCAAGGACAAATTGCTAAGGGGGGCAAGGCAGTGCTGCAGCCTGAGGGCTGAGCACATGAGGTGCAACGACTGCAGTGGCAGTGGATCCATGTGTTGCCCTGGTGTGGGAGCTGCATTTCTTTTTAGGTCAGAAAGCAATGCCCACTTCATCCATCCTCTGTAGCTCTGGCTGTGTGAACAGTTATGTTCTAGTCCAAATAACAAACAAACAGGTATATTTAAAGTTTTCTACTTAGCAAGGATTTCAGCCAGTCTGTTTGTTTGATTTTGCCATAACAGCTTTGGAATCAACACAGAGGCTGCTAAATTTCTCAGCTGAGCAGCAACTGCCTGAAAATCAGCACCTCCTTAAAACATTTCTCATACAAACCTAACATTTCCAAAGTCAATTAAAGCCTGCAATCTTGAATTACTTTAGAACGTAAGCTAGTGTCAGGCTAAGGAAGCAGCTTAAGAAGACATCCCTTCCTTTTTTTGTAGTTAATTACCACTTCACAGCTCAGACTGGGTACCCGATACATATGTATAAGAGGGCTTATTTGACTAAGATCAAATGGAAAAACCTATACGACATGTTAAGGCGACCCAGTCTGAGAATTAGAATACAGTTGCTTAACTACTCAAGCAAACTCTGTTATCCGATAAATTCAATGGCCTTTTTTGTTCTGGATAAAATCTTCAGTCATTCTGTTGATTCTGACATTCCCCCTGGCAGACTGAAATTCTTCTGCAGAATTCCTCTTCTAGGGAAGACACTCAAATGCATGCTATTTCCATTGGTCTGTAAATGGTTTTATAGCCTCCATGCCTTCTGTAATGAAGTTTCACAACTTCTGCAAGTACTTTTTAAGTACTTTTTAGGAGAGACTTGAAAGCGGTTTTATGGGAACGTGTGATCTATTGTTCAAGTGAATCTTATCTTCATGTTTAATTCCATAGGACAGTAACTGCTTATCCATACAACATCTAACTCATTTCCATGGTTGAAGCTTCTAGCTTTTACTTTAAATTAAAAAAAAAATAAAAATAGGGAATTCTTACTGTTTACAGCTTTCAAAGTTAAGAGTAATCACTACAATATAAACTTCAGAATGGGTAGTAAAATCATCAGGGATTTATTTGAATGTGTTGTGGTATTTTGAAATGATCAAGAAGAAATAATCTAAGTAAGATGTTAGTCTAACTTGCCAGGAAGTGACTACATAAGGCTGAATTTAAATGTCATGTACTCATTCACCGAGGTTTGAAAGAGAGTTGATGACTGGTGTAGTTTGATGTTACATCTAATCTCATGAAATTGCGTATGCAGCCCGCAGAAGGGCTTGTCCTGTCCTTGCATTCATTCCTTCATATTTTTCCTTCCATGTCACTTGTCTTGGATCTAATAAGTGACCCAAGGGTAAGTTAGTACAGTTTGCTGTTCCCGTGGAAAATAATCCACCGAAGTATAAAAGAATAGAACAATTTTCTATTGCATCAGATCACTGAACCACTTCATTCTCTGCTACAGCTGACACAGAAAGGAAAAACTGGTCAACAAAGAAGGGAAAATAACTACTTCTGGTGGTAGTCTGCAGAGCCTTGAGTGCAGTGAACCTCAGACCCTAGGCTTACAAGCGTCTTAATGTTACCTAAAAATTGATTGCTGATGAAAAGCCCTACATTGACCTCCATACTGCTGGCAATATGTTCTTATATCATCCTTTATGCTGACATTGTGTGCTAATTCTAGCTAGGCCAAATACCTTATGTACAACAGAACACTTTACAGTATTTCCAAGTCACAGAATCACAGAATCACAGAATCAGTAAGGTTGGAAAGGACCTATAAGATCATCTAGTCCAACCATCCACCTATCACCAATGGTTCTCGCTAAACCATATCCCTCATCACAGCATCCAAACGTTCCTTGAACACCTCCAGGGTCGGTGACTCCACCACCTCCCTGGGCAGCCCATTCCAGTGCCTGACCACTCTTTCAGAGAAGTAGTATTTCCTAATATCCAGCCTGAATCTTCCCTGGCACAGCTTGAAACCATTCCCTCTAGTCCTATCACCAGTTGCACGAGAGAAGAGGCCGACCCCCAGCTCACTACAACCTCCCTTCAGGTAGTTATAGAGAGCAATAAGGTCTCCCCTGAGCCTCCTCTTCTCCAGACTGAACAATCCCAGCTCCCTCAGCCGCTCCTCATAAGGCCTGTGCTCCAGACCCCTCACCAGCTTTGTTGCCCTTCTTTGAACACGTTCCAGGGCCTCGATGTCTTTCTTGCAGTGAGGGGCCCAGAACTGGACACAGTACTCAAGGTGCGGCCTCACCAGAGCTGAGTACAGGGGGACAATTACTTCCCTGCTCCTGCTGGTCACACTACTTCTGATACAAGCCAGGATGCCATTGGCCTTCTTGGCCACCCAGGCACACTGCTGGCTCATGTTCAGCCGAGCGTCAACCAACACCCCCAGGTCCATTTCCTCTACACAGTCTTCTAGCCACTCCGCCCCAAGCCTGTAGTGTTGCTTGGGGTTGCTGTGGCCAAAGTGTAGGACCCGACATTTGGTCTTATTAAACCTCATCCCATTGGCTTCAGCCCAGCTATCCAGCCTGTCCAGATCCCTCTGGAGGGCCTCGCTACCCCCAGGCAGATCGACACTTCCAGCCAACTTGGTGTCATCTGCAAACTTACTGAGGGTGCACTCAATGCCCTCATCCAGGTCATCAATAAAGATATTGAAGAGGACAGGCCCCAGCACCGACCCCTGGGGAACTCCACTCGTGACCGGTCGCCAGCTGGATTTAGCTCCATTGACCACCACTCTCTGGGCCAGGCCCTCCAGCCAGTTCCTTACCCAGCCAAGAGTGTACCTGTCCAAGCCACGGACTGCCAGCTTCTGCAGGAGAATAGTGTGGGAGACAGTGTCAAAGGCTTTGCTGAAGTCTAGGTAGACTACATCAACAGCCTTTCCCTCATCCACCAGGCGGGTCACTAGATCATAGAAGGAGATCAGGTTGGTCAAGCAGGACCTGCCCTTCGTGAACCCATGCTGGCTAGGCCTGATCCCCCGGTTGTCCCGCACTTGCCGCATGATCTCCCTCAAGACAATCTGTTCCATAACCTTCCCTGGCACCGAGGTCAGGCTAACAGGCCTGTAGTTCCCCGGGTCCTCCTTACAGCCCTTCTTGTAGATGGGAGTCACATTGGCAAGCCTCCAGTCTTCCGGTACTTCACCAGTCAACAAGGAGCGCTGATAGATGATGGAAAGCGGCTCGGCTATCACCTCCGCCAGTTCCCTCAGCACTCTCGGGTGAATCTCATCCGGCCCCATGGACTTGTGACAGTCCAGTTGGAGTAGCAGGTCTCTGACTGTTTCCTCCTGAATCGTGGGTGGTTTAGTCTGCTCCCCAGCCGAGACTACCAGGTCAAAAAGTGGAGTACCCTGAGGATAACTGGTCTGACCTTTAAAGACAGACGTAAAGAAGGCATTCAGGACCTCTGCCTTTTCCTTATCCCCAGTAGTCATATTCCCAGCCTCATCCAGTAAAGAATGGAGATTCTCCTTAGTCCTCCTCTTACTGTTGATATATTTGTAAAAGGGTTTCTTGTTTCTTTTTATCCCAGCGGCCAGGTTGAGTTCGAGCTGGGCTTTCGCCTTTCTGATTTTCTCCCTGCACATCTTAACAACTTCTCTGTACTCTTTCTGAGTTGCCCGTCCCTTCTTCCACAGGATGTAGATTCTCTTTTTCTCCCGGAGCCTCAAGAATAGTTCCCTATTCATCCACGCCGGTCTCCTTCCCCGCCGGCTCATCTTGCAGCTCAGGGGGACAGCCTGCTCCTGCACCTGTAAGACTACCTTCTTGAAGAGCAACCAGTTGTCTTGGACCCCTTTACCCTCTAAGACTGAATCCCAGGGGACTCCCCCTACTAGTCTTCTAAACAATTCAAAGTCCGCCCTCCGGAAGTCCAAGGTAGCAGTTTTGCTGTTCTTCCTCCTGGCTCCACCAAGAATCGAGAACTCTACCATCTCATGGTCACTCTGTCCAAGACAGCCCCCAACCTCCACATCTTCCACCAGACCTTCTCTGTTTGTGAACAGCAGGTCTAGCGGGGCAGCTCCTCTCGTAGGCTCTCTCACCAGCTGCATCAGAAAGTTATCCTCCATACACTCCAGAAACCTCCTAGACTGCTTCTTCTGCACTGCGTTGTATTCCCAGCATATGTCAGGGAAGTTGAAGTCCCCCATGAGGACAAGGGCCAGCGATCTCGCAGCTTCTGCCAGCTGCTCATAGAACACCTCATCTGTCTCTTCATCCTGGTTTGGCGGTCTATAGCAGACGCCCACCAATATGTCTGCCTTGTCAGCCCTTCCCCTGATCTTTACCCATAGGGATTCAACCTTATCATCCCCAGCCACAAGCTCAGTAGCATCAAAGCACTCTCTAACATACAGAGCCACAAAAAAGTCCATCCTTTTTTGATACAAAAGGGCAACAGTGATTGAGTTTTTTATGTTAAAATTCAGCTATGAGAATTACCTGATCTAGATAACTTATGTACTTACGTTACTGGTAGAGTTTGCACAGGAAGAAATGTCAGAGTACATCCAGGGACTGAGCAAATGTCAGTACAGCCCCTTTGTATCTCATTCCTAAATCATCTTAAAGAAAATGTGAGATGTGATGCTGCAAATGATATCAGGTTGAGATCTAAAACACAGAAAAGAAGAATAAAATATCACCTAATTCATAATTTTGTCAGATCTTTTTCTGCACATTTCCTGTTTTATGCATTTTAGTTTTATATTCTGTACAGAAGTAACTTAAAACAGCGATTCTTCTAGGCTCATTCTCAGCAAGCATTTTCTCTTTCTGTACTGTTATAGTCATTATTGTGAACGTCTATAAATAATGTCCAGCATTCTGAAGATAATTTCTGGTTTTGATCTGTTGATTCAAATAAGATCTGTCTCTAATTAGTTTCTGAAAGGAAGTATTATATTTGCTGGGCAAAATGTACTAGTTTTCTGAGCCTAGAGATATTCTATTCTACAAAAAAAAAAAAAAAAAAAAGAGGTTATGCACATAAATCCAGAGTATCATATAAATAGCCAAGAGACCTAACTGTATGCAATACTGGGGAGGCAGACAGGTTCAAGATACACTTTTGTAACAAATTATGTATTATATAACCAATTTTTACGCAAAGTATTTTTTTCTTCTTGCCATTAAATGATGCATACCATGGAATCATAAAATCATAGAATGCCTTGGGTTGGAAGGGATCCCAAGGATCATCAAGTTCCAACGCCCCTGCCACAGGCAGGGCCACTAACCTCCAGACCTGGTACTTGACCAGGCTGCCCAGGACCCCATCCAACCTGGCCTTGAACACCTCCGGGGATGGGGCATCCACAGCCTCTCTGGGGAGCCTGCTCCAGCACCTCACCAATCTCTCTGTGAAGTTTCATATGTATCCCTTTGCTGAAAAAATAATTATTTATTTTATTTCACACCTTTTCAGGACCTCCCTTCTAGTTTTGTCTGTCATTTCTTGTAACTTCAGTGCCTTTAGGAGACAGGGAGGCTTCATCTTCCACTCTGCTGCATCACCTTCACTTCTGATTTTTTATTGCAGCTAGAAAGAATGCTTATTTCATTTTCAGTTAAACTTCCTCATTGCAAAACATGCAAATTAAGTCAATCTGCCGAATATAATGACCTCCCTCAGACATTTTTAAGGGTGATTCTTGTTTGCAGCAGTGCTTTTAATATTTCTCACCTTTTGCTTCCTGTGATAATATATGGTAGAATGTGAGCATATGCTAGTATTGAAAAAAAATAATCAACTGCATTTTTTTACAAATATAATCTCCCATTGATTCTTTTGAGGCCTGAATTTCATCTATTGCATTTATGCCAATTATGCTTACTATTAACTCCTTCATCCTCACTACAGGACAGAAAACCTTCATTTTCTCTTTTTCTTCGCAGAGAAATATAGAGATGAGCAACATTAACTCCTATGGTCTTGTAATTCCACAACCTCCAAGCCAGTTTTCAGCCTCTTGTAAGTGTCTTGGTCAAATTTTGAAAAAATGCTTGATTTCTAGTTCCTCTACGGCAACTGGAGAGAAAATTAAATTATAACACTTTTATCTTGACTGGAGGCTTTCTGTCACACAGGTTCGAAAAGGCATTTGATGCAATCAGCTACTCTGAGCTCCAAATGTTTGAGCTCCTTCCCATTTTTGATGTATAAAACAATAATGATGGGTGGCCTCTCATGGCTATACACTGTTATCTATTGAGAAACAGTTCTGGGGAAAACTGGAACTTGAAAGCATGCTACCATTACTTTAATGGGGAAGCACAGAAGAGGACTTTCCATAGTAACCACAGAAAGGATGCAAGACACTACTCAGCCTCTTTTATCTCCTGAGAAAACACTTTAGAAGAGCTCAAAAATATGAAGAATGGAAAAAAAATTGGAGCAAGTCAGATATCCATACCTACTGATCTTCAGTGAAATGTAATACCCAGTGTCTTATTCTTATATTTCTTAATTTTTGGTTAGTTAAATAAGCTATTGTCAACTGATGCTGCTGAACCCACAGAGTATAGAGGACTGGGAAAAATATCCATTCTTTTTACAATGAAAACTGTAGAACTATGTCCGTATTTGTGAACCAAACATGGACACAGGCTGCTAATGTATGATCAGATATGACATTAAATTATTAGTCTAATCCCAAAAACTGTTTTGGCCCATGCCAAAAAATAAAAAAAGCAGTCTCTCAAACTGAATCTGAGGCAATGAGCATTATCATCATATTTTTTTGGATTTGGCACCAGAGTTCCAACAAGCCACTGGATGTGAGCCTGTGAATTCATAAAGCTGTAAGCTGTGTCTTACCAGTTAATCTTGTGGCCAGAAAACAGTCTGTGGTTGTTTTATTTACTGGTATAGATATACTTTAAGTTACATCATCAATATAATCTTGCCCAGGTATTTTTTTTTTCCTTACATTCCTGAAAAATTAAAATGTTGAATTTGTAAAAAGGTTTGTGGTCGGGAAACCTAGACATTAAAACCTGTTCTATATCTGTCCATTTTTGGATATCTTCCATTGTAGATTAAAAACAAGCAAACAAACAAAACACAGTAGAGCAGAAATGAATAAAAGGAAGCAAAATCCTGCTCTTGAGCAGTATCACCTTTCTACTCTTCATAGAGATTGAGAAAGAGGACAAACCACCAGGCTCTGGCAGGCATATCACTTATTGTTGACTGTGGTGCAGAAGTTCCAGGTTATTCCAATATCAGGGTGGGAAGGAAAAAAACAGAAGCTGTAAATAAGCCAAAGTTTAATAGCATGAAAGATAAAATTTCTAAGAAATATGA
Source organism: Pavo muticus (assembly GCA_016647715.1). NCBI lineage: Eukaryota > Metazoa > Chordata > Aves > Galliformes > Phasianidae > Pavo > Pavo muticus. The sequence goes on from JACDJE010000152.1 coordinate 1,762,280, forward strand.
TCAGAAAAATCAATATGCAAGTTGCAGTTTCACTTGACAATTTTAGCCCGTTTAACCTATTTGATGTTTTCTTACAGCAAATTTAATAAATTCAAAAATCCCTGTACTTCCTGACCACCACTGTCCTGTGTTGGTGTATAGGTCTTTGGAACCTGAATATCTGGAAGAAACATACTACTGTTCATACTACCTTTACTACTTACACTTTAATCCAGTATAAAGCAAATAAACCTTAATCTTCTAGGCACTTAAACTAATTACATTTAGCCAGAATCTCAAGTGCTGGAATTGGTTCTATATACAACCATTACAAAGCCAAACATCATAAAATCCAGATGCAAAAAACATGGCAACTTAGTCTAACACATTTGCTTTGGACTGAAACATGAACAGAACCTTATCAACGACTGTAGCACTTCAGATATCAAAGTGTTAATCAGAGTTTTAAAGTGAAAACTTATTTTACTGATGTTTATATATGTGTACATTATTACTAAAACATACTTTGATTGAAACATTGGAAAATCTTAGCCTAATTAAGGAGAAGAAAGGTAAGATATTCCTGGATTCAACTCTACTGCTGCCATACAAAATGCTTGTTAGTGGAAGTTTGGTTAAAAACTGCCTAATCAAAACTCATAAGTGAATTCCATGATATCAGACTACAGACACCAAATTATTTGACAAGCCTATTTGACTAGTTCCCTAAGCTCAATAAGCTTGTGAAGTGCTTGAAACTAGCTTTCACTAACACTTTTATTTAAGCCTTTGAAAAATGTAAGAATAATAAAAGAATAGAGCAGAAAATCTTACCTCTGAATGTTTTGGTCTTCACTGATTTGATTTTGGTTCATAATGTCTTCAAATATTTTATGTGCAAATAACTTCTGAAAAGCTCAAGATATTTCCTCCTTTGTATGTTCTAAAATCAGAATAATCAGTGACTGTTTCAGACAGGCTAGGATATTTTTCTGTCGTTGCTGTTGTATTACTGCTGGCATGTCCTGAAATGTGATTGTGTCAATGACAAAACGCAAAACAAACCGGAAGCCATCAGTGTAATAAGACTGGCATTTTGAAAGGAGGAAATGCCACACAGGTTACACTTCAACTGCTTCACAAGGTATTGTCCAATTTTTTAGTGTTCAGTGGGATTTCTTCCTTCATCTAAGTAAGCAACAAACCAGCAATACCAGGTTTATATTGCAATTTTAACAACCTGTGTTGTATGTTTTCCACATAAATACTGCAGGTTGTGACCTTCCTCATGGCTTTTTTGTGAAATTAAGTTCACATATTTTGCCTAGGGAGAATCTAGATGTGTTTTTTTCACTCTTTTCTGATAGCACATCTCACACGCTAGTATATATTGAGTCTAAGTTTAGTTAAGCTTTGATGCTCCTTGTGCTCTAGTTGATGCTACTATCCCTCAGTAGAAGTTATCTCAATGGAAATGGTGTCTATATTGCCCATATCATGTTAAGTGTGACTTATAACCATCTTCACATACGACCTATACACGTTTGAGGAAATCTGAATGTAAGTGACTTTGAGTAGCTGTAAGATCTGACCTACATAATAAAACTATTAAATATATTTATAATGTTTACTCATGTACATAGTTGTATTGGTGCAAATCTTTGCCAAACTAGGCTTTATTTTCATATATAAATTAGGAAAATAGGTGTGACATTTATTGGATCAATTTTTTGCAAAATGAGGCACAGGATTAGTTGAAGTGTATAGGCCAGTCTCAATGTAAACTTATAAATGATGACATCATAGATTTTCAAATGCATCAGTAGCTATTGATTACTTAGTTTCAATTAAAAGTCAAAAGTTTCCACAATGAGCCCTTCCTTTTCATAGCAGTTTCTAATTTACAAGTATATTTTAAAGCAAAATAAGGTAATTCTTCTTTCACGCACTACTAATAAACTTACAGCTTGGAGAAAAGTGGACCTGTGACCACTGCGCAATTACTGTAGAAATACTTGCTCACCCTTAGAGTAAGTTTAGCTGTTCTTTTATATGACATGCTGCTGGGACTGCATTTAGTCTCTGAGGAGACCTTTTCTAGCCAAATTGGAACTGACACAAAGCATCAAGGATATTTCTATGGGAAGTTCAACCAACATAAATTTAGGAGAACCTAGCTTGAGTCACTCGAGCTACAGTTCCCATGAGGCCTCATTGCGGTTGAAGGATACACCATGCTAGGTGTTCTGGCACTTGTTGATGGAAATGGCTATAATTTATCTTTCTCAGCATTAATGACCTCGTGCTCCAAAGGAAGACTATTTCTCTGGGTGTCTGACCTAATACATGAGTTAGTTGAAAATATAGTTTCCAATACAAATTTACTACAAACAGTAAAGAATGAAATCCCCAGTGGGCTATTGAGCCAGCCATGTTCTTCATTTGTTTAGCCAGAATGATAAAAGCATGTCTGTCAGTATTTACTTAGATACTTAATATTTCTCCAGGTGATGTGGAAATATGATTTCAATATCTGAACTCTGTTAAGAGCAGAAGTTTCCTCTGAGAATGGGGGCAAAATTTCCTAACTACTTTTCCTTTTCTTTATTTGCTGTTCTTTTCTTCCCAAAATAGATAGTGTTAGGGTCCGCTGTTAAGGATGTCTTTATTTTGGATTTCTTTTTGACTGAGCTCTCTGTAAGAGATGATGTGTGGTTTTCCTTTAGAAGAAGAAAAATTTTGTGAGTAGTTAGGGGCAAAAAATTGAATTTGTTAGTGGTGCATTCCACACTTTCATGACTGTAGCACATGTCTGTGTTACTGGTATATAACAAGATACTAAATCAGCCCGCATAACTAAATTGAAGCATACCATTGATTTTAACCTCGAATAAAACACATGCATGTGTTTCAGGTGGTTTTAATTATCTGTTTATTATTAAAGTGTGTTTTCTCTTCTGAGTTTCTGTACAGTTTTGATGCATAAAAGAATTTTCCTTGGAAAGTTAAGCTTAACTGTAATACTTGAGACATTTTTGAATAAGGCAAACAGTGACAAATGGTCATTTACAGAACTATTGTTCTTTAACTTCAATCTCTTAAAGGTGCTGCAGAAATTACATCTAAGAACCTGGTGTTCAGGTTAAAATAGATGAAGTTCTGATTGACTTCATGATAGAACTGTATGACTAGCTTTAGGGAAATTGACCACTTCTTGAGCTGAGGCTAGAACAATCTGTAAGCCTGACTAGCAGACTCCCATGAAAGTGATTCCTTTCTCTTGCTGATCCAGTAGTACCTGCCTCTGTGATTCCCTGTCCTCCACAATTTATTTTGTTTTAATCCTTCCTCTGACAGAAGAACTCTAACTCACTCTCATTACTTCTTTCCTCTTTTCCTGATCTTGCACAGCTCAGTATGTCTTGATAGCCTGGATGATTTCATGCACCATGGCTGTGTTTTCTTCTCCAGTTTTGCCATTTTTATAAGTAACGTTCCACAGAATAAATCTACTTAATTCAATAAACTTTTTCCACATCTCTGACTCATTTCTTAAGGTTTCCATCCTTCTGTATCCACCACTCTTTCCTCAAACAGCATCTCACTTACAGCTTCGGAGAGCAAATCAGCAAATGCTTCTACTTTGTTCTGCTTTCTCTTCACTCCAACTTTTTCTTCTCTTTCTCCGAGGAAGAGATGCTAGAGTGGCTCTCTTCCTCTCAAAACTCAGCTTTCTCTAGCAATTCCATCCTACCACCAATCACGCTCCTCCATTTTATCCATTAATCTTGCTGTAGCTTTTGTCACTTTCTCCTATCAGTGCAATCCTACTCCAGTAATTACCTGTCTACCCCTACCTCTCCAGCAATTGCCCTATTTGCTTCCTACTTTGTTTACAAGTTGAATGAAAAAATAAGTTCTCCTCTGGTTCCATGGCAGAGCCTCTTCCAGACAACTTTTTTTTTTTTTTTTTTTTTTTTTTTTTTGTATTCTACCAAAACACTAATTCTCAAAGACTTTTTGAACTTTTAGACTTTTCTTCATTTTCAGCATAGTGGCTCAAGTTATTAACAGAAATATAATGTCTCTCTGTGCAGTTTATATTAGATTCTTCACAAGTACCTTCATTCCTTTTCCTACTTTGTCCATTATGCATAGTAGCAATTACATGCAAACACATACATTGAGCTTCATGGTCTTCTCTTTCCTTGATATATGTGGATAACCACTTGCTAGATTACTGGCCTGAAGAGACCTTCGCTTATCACTACTTCTGTTAAACTCACCTCATATTTTCTAGTTTCCTTGCACTCATTTGTCTGAATTTATTCCTTTATCTTTAAATTATATTTGAGGCAGAACTGTGCTTTTTATCCACTGTTCATATAACTTTCCCTGTGATAATATCTTAGTTCAGGAGTTAGGCACCACTTCATTTCTGTGATAATAATAGCTATACCTTAAAGGCTGAACTGAACTTCATCTGTATCTAAATGCACATAATTGTCAATAAACCAGACTCCTATTTTTATCAGAATTGATGGAATTGAAGGCTTTTTTCAGTAGTTTATTTTTCTTTATAATTAAAGATAGTGAGAAACATACGGTTACCTTTTGTGATCTGAGTAACTAGACATATTGTGAAATTTCATGTTATTCCCATTTGATGGAGAAATTGGCAGAGCAAATTTTCTTCGGTGTTTATTTGTGTTTATTTCTAAGAAGGTTTCTTTCCAAGAAACAAATTCCTGTTTTCTTGAAACTAGCAAGATTCAAGCTACCAGAAGTAATAATACATCCTCCTAACAGTACCCAACAGATAACACACCCCGTAGACTTCCTCTATGGAATTGGTCCTTTTTATATCTTCAGTCTGTTTTTGAGCATTGCCCTGGTTCTCAATTTGAAATCAATTTAAGTTCACTTACGTACATGATAAGCAAAACTACCTCATTATTTTTACTTGGATTTTGGAGTTTGGAGGCTGCTGTTATTTAAGCTGCTTGCCTACATGGAAGGCTTGAATGACATCTTATGACTATCATAAATAAATAGAAAGTTCATTCCTGTCCTAATAATACAGCTACACTAAACTGAAGTTTCTTCTAAAAACTCTGTACAGATTCATTTACTGTGGATTTTTCAACATGATCTGTAAAATCCCAATGGAGAATAAAACTATTTCTGCATTTCAGCTTTGTAAACCTCTGGAAAAACTGTTTTGCTAAAAATATAGAGGATTTTTCATGGAAAACATTTATTTGAGAATATCTTTATTTATAGCTACAAGAAAAAAGCAACCCATACAGTGAGATAAATTCTGTAGGAAGTTCTTTAGTAACACTCACTATGCTGTTTCAGAATCTATCAAAAACCCAACCAGAACCTTTGCATACGGTTATAGGCTGTGTTGTTTCCATACATTTGGAAGACTCAGTTGTGGTTATACATTACTTTATGCTGATTTTGTGGTGAAAAGTATAGAAGGCACATCACAGTACAAGCCTTGTTAAACCATATGTAAAGGCCATGTCAGTTTTACCCATGCACTCTATAGCTAGTATTTTGCTGCCAGTTTTTATTAGCATGCTGTAACTACCAGCTATTTTATATGGGTAGAAAGTGATGATATATTAAAGAATGCGTAATGCATTTTTGTCAGGAAAAATATTTTTCATTTGCATTGTTTTTCATTACACTTCCAATTCTAAATTTGTTTGCATGTCCTACCCTAAATATCCTGTTTGCAATAACCTGTCTCTCAGCTGTTAAAAGTGGTAATCTTGTTCCTGAAATGTAAAAGCTAATGTGGGGTTTTATCTAAATATTTTGGGCCATTCATTTTCCTTGAATCTTAATTCACATTGAGATGCTCATTTAACAATTCTATTGAAGCACTGTCATTTGAGTTTATTCATTCTCCCATAAGTTTTTCACCTATGTTTGTGCTGACAAGTTAGAGTCAGTTCTACGAACCTTGAGATGCTTTGAGTTAGTGCAACACGGCATCTCAGTAGTAAGCTCTGCTGAGAGGCCAGGATAATATTTTAGTATTAGTCACACATAATGCAGTTGTATGGCTCCTGAACTGTTCCTGCCTATCTAGCTCATGCCTGTTTGCCAATGTATCAAGATTAACGTTTTGTGCTTTAAATACCATGTTCTTCATGACAGCATACAGATCACTGGCACATTTTCTTCCTTCAATCTTAGATCAGGGCAGAGAGAAAACATTGAGTGGAAGTCACCTGCTACAGCTGTACATGTATATCCTGAAATGATACGTGCAAATTTCTGTAGCTGCATGAAAACAAAAGTTCTTTTTCAGCCTCATTTCTATTGCAACAAAGTAGTTGTTATAAATTGTAACCTTTCAACACCAATCCTGATGAATACACAACAAAAAGATAAGGTTTTTGAGAAAAGCAGTTGCAATGCTCTAACTAGAATAATACCTAGCTCTTGTGCAGTCCTTTTCATCAACTGATCTCAGAGCACTTTAGAAAGGAGATCAGTATCATTACCCCCATTTTATTCATTGGCTTTATTTTCTTACAGTGCATTGTCTTCATTTGCAAAATGTATACAAAACTCTTTATATCCCTCTTTCAGATCTAATGTGAAGTGGGAGTTAGACTCGCTCTGGCATGAGAGGGTGCTTTTTGCCTTTCACATCCTCCAACCCCTACGCACACAGACCCTTCTATTTTTTCTGACCGAGTGGTTTTGCAGAGCAGAGATCAAAAGGAAATTTATCAGTATCTGTCTCCCTTCAGACCACTGAAGCCAGACTTCTGACAACTGTGTAGCAGCCTTAAAGCTGAAAGAGGCATCAAGAACAAGGAAAGAAAAGAGGGAAACAGAAAAGTCCTATGGCTACGCAGTCACTGCCAGATTATGGAGAAGGAAATCACAGTGTGAGCACCCTCAGATGCTTTGAAGGTAGGGTGCCAGAGGCTGTGGCCTCCCTTGGTTGTTGGTTTGTCCAGCTCAAATGACTCCAGGGTCCCAAGCCCCTGAAGACCCTTGAGCTCTGATGTTAAAACAGCATTCTCTTGTGTTAAAGGCAGATGTGGTTAAAGGTGATTCGAAGTGTTTTAAATGTATTAAGCACCTTAAAGTCTTGGATCACTAGCAGAACACAGATGCACATCTAAATTATATACTTCACTGAAAATGCAGTTGAAGATGTATTATTTAAAAACAGTCCTTCCTTCATCTAGTTACTAAAACCAGGACAGTCCAGAATTTACACTGGTTAAAAAAAATAAAAAGTTAATAACAATGAAAAAAAAACCCTCTCATATATGAATGATATGATGGGAAACCTGGAGTGAAGACTTATAAGTTTCTGTTCTGAACCTTTCCAGATTCTGAGGGATTGGTGCTGGGGATTGCCTGAAGTCCCTTGCTTAACCACTCAGCCAAGACTGCTGAGGTGATATTAGACAGCACAGACTCTGTTCAGCTAAACCAAAGGAAAAGAGTCAGAGATCCTTTTATGTCAGATGTGCCCAATATTCCTTCAACAGCATCCTTTGTCCACCATACTGCAAGAGCCTTTGCTAAAGTTCTGGGGAGGGCTCTGCTTCTGCACTGCTTTAAATAATCATGTTAGTAATGTGATTCACTGATGAAAGAGAAGCAGATAAATCCCCAAGTTCTAAACTTGGAAGGCAGAATGAAATGATGGATGTACTTTCTACATCAGCAATTCAATTGGGTTCAGATAATGAATCAAACATTTAGCTGCTTGTCCAGACTCTATCCCCAAAAAACTCTCCAGAGAGTTGTCTCTGACACTGGGACTTCATCCAGCTCCCTTTGAAATCAATTAACAGACACTCACTGACTTCACCAGGGAGGAGATCAGGCCCTAGGGCTCAAACAGGTTTACTCTCATGTGTGACTTGAATATTTTTTTTGCATTTTGAGTGAGGTGGAGACAAGACTGATGAAACACTAAAGACAAATCTTCAGTCAAGGAAAAAATGGGACAGATGAATTTGGCAAGGAATTTAAAAATACTCTGAGAAAAACTCTGGTGGGGTACTGCTGTTATGTATTTCTCTTCTTAGTTAAAGTGTTGATTCAGTGTGGTCTTTGCGGGAAAGGAAAGCATATTTATTCTAATTTTGACTGCTCTGGTTCATCCACATCAGTAAAAAGCACTACATTTCATCATGAAATGGCAATTATTTTGAACTTTTTGCCTGAAAGATGCATTTTATTAATGAGCAGGATCTGAAAGAATCTTTTTGAAAAGGAGACAGATTTACCTTTGAGATAATAATGGCAAGTACACACAGCAAATTCTCCAGCTATGGTCAGGGAGGAGTTTAGAGGTTTCATATGGCAACAAAAAGAAGCTGGTCAGAGAGGTTAATTAATTGAGACAAGTCATCTCCAAGTTTTTCATGGTGTCATTACTACCCAGAGATATTCAACAGAATGTGGTTATACTTCTCAGCACTTCAGAAACGTATCTGAGACTGCACTGTTGAGCCCTTTTCACATTTAAGAGATGTCAGTCCTAATAATTTTGTGTACCAGTGTAAATGAGGAAAGGATATATGTTTATGGGGATGTTGTCAACATAGCATTTATGTATTTGCAGGAGAAAAAGAAACTCTGCATCTCCAGGAATTAGACTTAATTTACTTATTTTTTCGGGGAACAATATTACTTTTTTCTTATAGAAAATAAAAAACATTTCTAATTGAATTGTAAATATTGATTTCATGTTGAAATTAAATACATTATCCTCATGTTTTTATTGTTAAAAAAAAAATCTATCAATCATTTAATCTAATCAGCAAAATCCTACTTCTTACTTTCTGGTAGGAAGAATTCTGATGATAAGAAAATGAGTCAATTTTACTCATAGTTCTTGAGATCTTCTTAACTTCATGTGAGATATCCCTGGGCTCCATGATTATCCTTCCAAACTTACCTTGCTAACATGAAGGGGAGGAAACAGCACGGATGTTTTAGTCTCTACACAGTAGTTGTGGCACAGTTGTAGACCCTTTTAATTAATTTCATGGTCCTTAGAAAAGCAAAACCTTTGGGGAAGTGAAACCACAGCTCCCAGTATGGTGGCATCATTTTGAGCTGGTTATATCTGAGCATTAATTTCATCAAGCAGAGCTGACAAGAGCAGCTTTAAAGATGTTGGTCTAAGTAACCTGGCCATATACAGGCTCCTTCTGTGTTGACTTTTTCTTCCAGGAGCATATCACTCTAATATATTAAAAAAATAATTGATAAAGCTGTGACAGACAGGAGCTTGCACACCCTAAAGTATGTGTTTCTGGTCCCTAGTCTGCTGCATGCAAATAGATTTGTGAGCTTCTGTGAAGTCACTGTGGCATCTCTGAAAGTTTTTGGGGAAAATAAGATTTAGTATATCCCTTAGAGGCACAAGTGCCAGATAGAATTGGGTCCAAAACATTTCTTAATCAATTTTTTTAACCTTGAGTTAAATGTAAATGTAAAATAAAAGTGGTCCATGTTACTTGTTTTTATAGTTGTTTTCTGACTAGGTTCATGGCCTGGTTCTCAGGCAGTCATACAATATTAGCTGGACTCATAGCACCAGAAGGCAGCAATCAAATGCAAAACATCTCACTTTGTAATGGGCACAGATCATGTCAGTCTTTTCATTCTTATTGTTTTTCAAAAACCAACTTCATGAAAACTAATCTGAGGACCTAAACCACATGATAACTTGTAATGGTTTAAAAAAAAAAAGGCAACAAAAATATGAAATTTAATGTTCTTATACCTACGCTAAAACTGTTATTATTTCTGAAAGGTACCACATATATTTCATTTCCACTCAGTTGAGGGTGGTTGTGGTGAAAGTTTTTTCTTGAGGAAAAAATGCAGATCTTACACTGGTTCTACTAAGAACTAATGTGTTCACTACATCTGATGTAGCAAAAAAATCTGGACTTGAAGTATGTTTCCTTCCGTGGCTCCTCCTCTGTCTCCTCTGAAAGTAATCTAATATTGGTCTTATCAGTAGCAGGTTACCCCTCATGTCTGGGTCTGTTACTTGTGGTACAACATATACCATGCTTGAAAAGATAAAGCATGCCTGACAAGCCACATCAAAACCACAGGAATGCCATAGGGCTTTTTCTTTAGTCTACGTTGATCTGAAGGATTTGGTTATAAATACCAGTGCCCTCAGTGTGCCTATCCAAACACTAAAATCAAAGGCTGCTTGGGGAACATCTCCCAGAAGCGGACATACAAAAAAGATGTTTTCTTCATAGTGTTGAACAACAGAAAGTAAACAAACTATATAATTTGCAGCAATAATTAATGGAGTTGTTTGCACCCTAATTACAAGTTGTTAGAACACAAGGCACAGGTGATAATCAGATTCAGAACAATACATTTTCAACATTGAAATACTATAAAAATCACCAAAATTCACCCGTTCCCTAGTAGTGTTTGTCACAACACACTGAAGCTGTCTTTCAGACTGTTTTGGGCTGCAGATGTTTGTAGAAAATCACTTTATGTGGTGGGTAACTTCACAGGAGGATGTTTTCTGCTTCCACTTAGTTTTGAAAGTATTTTTAAAAGTAGCCTTGGATTTGCAACAGCATACTGGAAATCAGACATAGCTCACGGGTATAAAATCTTGCCTGCTGTGGGGGTCATTTGGGGAGACAGTGCTGAGATTGCAGTTTCAGGCCTGCTGTAACCATTTATCAGACATCTAATCTTTTTTGTCAAATGTGCACATACATGCTGCTGCAATTTTGCTGAGGGAAGATACAGCTTCCAAACTGCCTGCACATATATATCAGAAGTAAAAATCTGGCACAGAGTATACAAGTTCTGCACATTAATTAATCAGTGTGTGCAAAAAGATGCTGTTTCTTAAACCTGGAACTACAAATCACTGAGACACCTCTTCATAATGAAATATCTCTGATATCATTCTAAATAGTCAGGCCAAAAAGTATGTTTGCAAGTCTGTCTTGCTCTCTGGAAAGGCATCCTGGAACACAACCATGACTGAAGCAGTTATACTGAAAAATGTCAAAGTAAAACCAGCATATCTGGATGGAAGAATGGCAAAATCATATATTGGGCCCTTCAAATTTCTGTAGTCAGCAAACAATTCCATGAAGTCCTTCCTCAATTCTTACTCCCCTCTTCAAGCAAAAATATCATTAAAGTTAAAAAGTAAAAGTAAATAAATCAATTATGAGTGTCACGGGGTTACCTGGACCAGTCTATGCCCGTGACAGGGACAGTGGGCCCAAGGGCCCCCTTCCCAGCCCCCCCCCAAAAAAGGAAGGGGAAGGGAAAAGGAAAGGAAAGAAAACAAACAGACCTCTAGGGAGGTAAACTTATTTTACTAACTA
>JACDJE010000140.1:0-45734 GCA_016647715.1 Pavo muticus
CTTTAGGTCTTTGTCTGTATCCACATCTTGGAAAAAAAAAAAAAAATCATTTTCAAAATCATTTGCAACACTCATGAAAGAAAAACCTTAAGAACTTCAGATAAGCAGTGGTAATACTATGCATATTCCCCAGGAATCCCCCTAGGGATGGAAGAGCAAAAAGAACTCTGAAGGAACAGATCCTCTGCACCACAAACATCTGTGGGAAACCTACCACACTAACCACACATACCGCCTGCAAAGAGGGCTTTTATAAGCAGCAAGCAGCATCAGCATGCAAACACAACAAGATACCGAGACATGATGGTAACAGCAGCTTCCCCTTCTAGGATGGGAAGGTCTGCGAGGCAGACACAGATGAATCCTTTTGGTTATAAGATTCTGTTTGTGGTTCTGTGAGCATGTATTATTAATACCCTACAGAGTTTTAATTAGAGCTGAGAGATTCATTCATTGTGAATAATTTATCTGATTAATTTTGCCTCACTTCTGTTCATGAACTGTCCACAAGCAGTTTGTAATTTTCTCAAATTTATTTGTCATTTGCAATTATTTGCTGAATTGTCTCAGTAAATAATTCTCAGTATATTGTTTGTCCACAAAACTGTCCCCAGATAGTAAATATTCAAAATCGGAGCTGAGTTAGATACGTTTCTGTTAAATATATTCAGTAAATCCCACTGTATGTTTTTGTTTTCTGAGTAACCTTTAGGATCAGGCTTCCATAGAGAATACTACTTTTTATGAGTTCAAAATTTGCCTCCTGCAAATAGTCTCTAATATTTACATAAAATTCGGTTCTCCCATGAACATTCCTGCCAGTCAATATACTCACTACAATACACACAGAAGAGAACACAAAAGGAGTGTTTTATCGTGGAAACAAATAGTTCTTTTGTTAACCAGTGCCCCAGTCTATTCCTAAGGGACCTGTCTGAAGGTTCATTTTATTCTTCTGTTTTGTTTTGCTATTCTGACTCTACCGGCCAGGGGTTATGTTCTCTAAAGTCACTTCTCATACAAACAGTGCTGTGCCCTGAACACTCTGTGCGCATTTGGCAGCCTGTCTGTCTCACAGGGCCCCATCCAGCATGGGACATACAGGTGTGCACCATCCAACCATAATGCTGCCAGCCTGCCAAGTGGCACAACCAAAAGCCCTGCCAGGCAGGTCCTGCTTGCTTGAGGAGCAGAAAGTGCTGTCTATAGGAATGAACCTGTGGCAACAGGACACCTTGCCTGCTCTGTAACACAATTCAATTTGTAGGGCAGCTTTCCTTAGTGCAACTTTAAAATATTGCTTGGCACTAAAGAGATACATTTCTCTGCTTGCAGTGTTCAGGATCTAGTATAAAAAAAGAAAGTACACCTTTCCATAACTACTAAGCCACCTCCATTTTGTGGGTTTGAATTATTAGCTTCCGGCGTGGGATTGCAGAGGCACGTTATTGTCATCCGACAAGATGCTGCAGTTGCTTATTTTTACATCAGGTTCAGAGATGTATTTCAATATCCCGGAGCAACTGGGAGGTAAATATTACTGTGAAAATTCTGCGGATGCTTGTTAACCAGCATTCGCTGCTACTAGGATTTGTGAGCACATGCAGCCGTGGCATAACCAGCGACAGCACAGGCAGCAGTAACCATTTCAGTCACCTAGCCCAGCACCAGTGGATCCGGGCCCTTATCACTCCTTTCAGTGTTTTTTTCCTACAACTTAATGCATGCTGGTTTTAACTACTGCCAGCAACGAGACTCCTACTCCATCTTTTCAGATATTATTTCACATCTCCACATTTAAGTTCTTCGAGACAGCTTCCATCTTTCCTTTCCCTGTGCAATATTGTTGCTTTCAATTATTAATTGTATCCAGAGATCAGAACAGACTGCCATGCTTGTGTTTTGCAAGTGCATTAAGGGTTTCCTGCTCAGCGTACCAACACCTTCCGCATTTCCATTTTGCTCTATGACTAGACCTGGTTATGCCCCACATATTCTCATACTCTCCATTCCAAATCCCACCAAAATCAAGGCCAGAAGCCCCCAGTTCTTATTAGATCTCAAACATCACTTCTGATGGTTACCACTCACATCTTATACCCCAACAAGCCACACACAGCTCTTTTCCTCATCCTCATGATCATCTGACCGCACCTTCCTCCTGTCTTTCTGTGATGTGACGCTGCTCAGAGCAGAATGCTGTATTAAAGACTAGAATGGATAGGGAATCCCACTGCCTTGCTTTGCATTCACTATTTGCATTTCCTAGGGCCTTGTGGGTGGATATTAGCATCCTATAGTGCTTTGTGGGTACATGCAGTATTAACGTCCTATAAGGTTTTGTAGACATTCATTATTAACACACAATAGAATCTGTGTAGATACATTATTAATACTCTCTTAGCTGGCAAGAGAATGGTGATATTTTCATATGAGAAATGTAATTGTTTAATATCAAACAGTATTATTTCAAAGATTTAATTGTGTAATTGGGGTCAGTAATCGCTTGGTCGTTCTCAGAGCAAGATGAACTTGCAGGCTAAAAGATTTATTGTCCTGACAATAGAGAGCAAATTTTAATATTTCTGAAAAATTGAGAACTATTAATCCTGGCATGTGTTACTCTCAAACACAGCGAACTGATAAAACTTTGATCTAATTTTCTCTTTGAAGGGGCGTTGGTGGGGTGCGGGGAGGACTGTTAACTGTATGTGGCCTGCCACTGAAAGCACGGCGCAGCACAAAGGCTGCCTGCATTCAGCTTCCCGGGAGCTCGGGCTGTGCACAAGGCAGCTATGGCAAGAACAAACCATTCTGTCTCGCTGTGCTGGAAGGGGAGGGAAGCTGGGAGTGGTTTCCATGACCACAGGCGGCTCCACAGTCATTTCTCCAAAGGATGCTGCTTGCATTGGCACCCGCTGCACACATGCTTTCCCCTTTCTGGGAGTGCCAATGAGTGTTTGCACCCCAGATCAAGTCATACCAGTGCCAGCGGATGGTGAGCTGCCATGACTACGTGGGTAATGCGTCTCAGTGAAGCTTATGAATTCTGTTTGATACCGGGGGCTCCAGTGTTAGTGGAGGACTCCAAGATCTGAGAGGCTCTCATACCTTCTCTGTGGCTTTTTTTTTTTTGTATTTTCTTTTCTGAGATTTTCTGCCTCTAAGTTGAACTAAAATCCACAGGAGGTGACAATGATAACAGAATAGGCCTGTTAAACTTTGATGGCATCCACTCAAATGGAGCACAAAAGAAAACCAGCTGGCTGCTGCCTAAGGCAAGCTGGTTTTCCAAGCTGAAACTAAGGCAGGAAGTGGGAAGGAAGGAAAAGCAGAGCACCTAGCAGTGCACGGCATTGATGGGGACACACTGTGGAGGTAGATAGCTCTTATAAAAGCCAGAGCATTCCCTCAGCCATTGGAGAGGAAGGTGGAAACACAAAGGCTGTGAGGTCTTTGATGGGCACAAGAACAGTGTCCTTAAGGGCCAGCAGGGAAAGGTAACTGCCACGTATGATTTTCCATGCCTTGCACATACTCATGCTAGTAAAGGTAAAGAATGTCTGGGATTTCCGAATCTTTACAATATCTCTGTGCATAATTTTCACTTTAAGTATGATGGGTCCCTGAGGAAAGGGACTATAAACTCACCCTGCCTACAAAGCCGGAGCTCTAATAAAAGGTGTGCCCTGCTCCACAGCAGTGAGGACTGGCTCCAGGGCTTACAGCACACACAGCATAAGGCCCAGCTTCTGTGGAAAGGGCAAAAAATACATAAAACAGGGCAGGGGCAGAAAAAAAAGATGTGAGGTAAACAGCCTGTGCAGGCCAAGAGAAGCTTATGGCTACTTGAAGCCAGGATGTCTGGACGCAACAGCAGCAGTCTGGCATGGAACAACCTATGGAAACTATATAAAGGCAATGTAACAGAGATGAAACAACAGATACCAGCTTGTGAATACAGATGGGCTGCTTAGCTTTTTGCAGATGTGGGCATTACATTTGCAGCTGAGCCCTGGATCTCCTAATGAAAAAGACTGAGAACTAGAATATAATGCAATTTATGATAATGATCAACAGGCAACTGTGCGTTTTTCACAGATTCAGAAAAGAGCTGTTCCTGTTAACAATGTTTGGTATTTCATTGCTTTTAGACTATTCTGCAAACTATCTGAAAAATATAATGGCAGGAACAGCTTTTTAGTCTTGCTGTACCCTTCCCTTTCCCAACTACTTTGGCTAGGATAGCCAAGATACAGCCCTGTACCTGCAATGGTCTTGACCACTGAATCAAAAACTCAAGGATGAGGGGCCAAATTTGAAGAGTCTTGATTCTACCAAAGACACCCCTTGTTGACAATTCTGGGTGTGAACATTGGGAAAGCTAGAGCCAGCTATGGAGAAACACAAGAATTTAGGCAGAATTGAAACCATCTGTATGTACTCAATGTTTCTCACCAAGCTGGCTAGACATGAGAGCTTTATCTCATTCTGAAAGATGGAAGTGTGTTTTTGCCCAGAGAGAATGACAAAAGCTATTAGACTTTGCAACCAAGATGTTTTGATGTGGGGGAAGACGTTTGGGTTGCATGAGAAAGATTTTTTTTTTTTCACTCCATGTGCAGTATATGCAATCTATATTTTTGCTTCCCAAAGGGTGTAGGAAAAGAGCTGAAAGATATTCCATGATAGGCAAACTAACACTCTGGCAAAGCAAGTCTGTGGAGCCCAGAAAAGCCGTGCTCGCTAAGTCAGGCTTCATGATCCCAGATTCAATTTCTTCTGAGTACAACCTGCCCCGTGGCCCTCTAAGTCAAAAGCTGAGACTTGCTGCTAAAAACAGCAGGTCCTGCAAAATGCTACTGTGCCAGTTCAGCCTGGAGGTCTCACTGCTCTTTCTTCAAGCAATGCTGCAATTTACTGCTTTCTCTGCATAGAATGACTGCCATTCTCTGCTTTACTGAAATAGCTTCCTCTGGCCAATGCCAAAGAAGGTGTTATTAGACCAGTAACTCACTCCCGAACACAGTGATCCAGGTATGGCAATCCCCCAGCACCTGCCTCTTACAAAAAAAAGAGCAGCAGTGAAACTGGAAAATGACTCCCTTCCCTCACTCCTCTCCAAATGGTGTGAATGTCAGATCCAAATCAGGGCCAGCAACAGAGAACATGGAGGAAATTTCCTTTTGCTATGTTATTTGAAGGCAAAACAACTAGCAAGCCATGCCAAGGGGATTAAATGAAAAATCACTATAAATTCACTGTGGATGCTGGTGCTGTTAAAAACACACATCACATTAGGACAGATGGTAGCTTTATGCAATGCCCTGCACTGAGGAGAGAGGTTCACACTGCAGCAGAGATTCTTCAATGGGCTCAGGCTTACCCCCAGCAGAGCTCTGGCTTCAATGGAAGCTGTTCCACTGGCACAGACAGCACGAGGCTGCCACCTCCCCTCCCTTCCCAGACATATCAGTTCCACTGGCAAGCACAGGAGAGGGGGAGAGGGGCTTCCTCCCTCACCCTATCTCTGTGGCCCCAATAGGGCCAGGTCATTCTCCCCTAAACACTCCTCTCTGTTTAGCCGTGTGGGTATTGGGTTAATTGTTTCTATGTTATGTGTGAGTGCACTGGTGGGCACATATGCATACAAACATATCTATAACATATAGAGAGATTTAACCTCCCTATTCAGATGGATTAAATGTGCAAGCCTTAGGAAGCAAGGCATTTCTGCCCTTGCCAAGTGAATTCTTGGATACCGATGGGGTAGAAGGGCTGTGAAATTATACCCGCACAGCTTTTTGAAGAGGCAGAAGTAGGATGTTAGGCTGAAATGTTTTCTCCAGGACTCTGAACCCATCGGTATGGCCTACTTTTCAGATGCTAGGAAAAACAACATCATTACAAACTGTTTGCAAAAACAAGGTGCCAGCATCTCCTGTTCTTGAACTGTGAAGGATTCTCACCAACACTTTCAGTATGAGGGCATTTTACCTTGCTTGCAGGCATGCAGAAAGATGCAAAATAAGACAAACTGGTCGAAAAGAGAAATGGACACACATTTCACTCCTGAAAGGGAAACGAGGACTGCCACAGAGGTGGTTAATAAATAGGTTTAGAATGCATCTGCCTAGTCACGGTGCTCCATTTTGTGCCTACAGAAGCATCTTAAAATGAGGCAGCAGGTAAGGAGAAAAGGCAAGGCAATATGTCTGCCCTGCAGCAGGACCTGAACCCCAGTGTGGCAATCAGACTGCTCAGTGGACTCCGTCACCAGAGGAGAAAGAAAGGGGGAGGGAAAGAAATCAGAGGGGGAAAAAAAAGGCAGGACTAATGGCAACTCTGAAGCAGGGAAGTGAAGAAAAGAGATGAGAAACGTCACAGGAGAGAAATGACTAGCTGAAGACTAAATGTATTAAAGGGGCGGATTTATAGTCTAAGTGGTCATGCAAGTCTCTTGAGGGTTTGCTAGTAAACCTGTAATGGATACAGACTGGCTCCACGGCAAGGCAATCCATGGGAAAACGTTTGGCTAATCCATCCCAGTGGTCTCCTGCTTGGTCCCCAGAATGCTCTCTCATGACCAACTTGCCCACAAAGCACTGCAGAGGGGTTAGAGAGGACCCTGTGAGACCCACAGGAGCACTCAGCTGGAAAAGCCACCTGGAGAAATGTGAGGAGCATGTGCACACTGATTGCATCACCTGCCAGGCCGGGCTGCATGCTTATCAGCTGTGAGACCTGTGCATGTGTGTCTGTGTTGGATGCAGCAGCCAGAATTCACACATTGGGTGTCATGCAGTTCCACCCTAAAATCTTTCCTCTTCTCACTGCCGTGTTTCGTTGCTGTTGCTCCTAACAACTGGGTGCCAAGCACTTAGACTTATGTGCTCACTTGCAGCCACTGCAACACAATTTATTCAGCGCTCCAGTAATTCTGAAGCTGGCCTCACTTGTAGTTTGATTTGCACAAAATCCAGGACACAGAGTTCCCAGTAAATTCTTCATCCAAAAACCAGTTTAAAATCCAGTGGGGTAACTAATCAGGGCTACAGCAGGCCCTCCTTGCTTCCTCCACAAGAGCTCTGGAATCAGTCGATATTCCCAGGTTAGTTTGAGGCTGCTCCACTTCCTCCCTTGGCACAATGACTCAACGTGCTCTATGAAAGCAGGCATCTCAGGCATGGAAACCAATTCGCCATGCTACCTGCAGAGGTTTGGTCATGGGATATTGAAAGCTTGAATTCAAACCTCATTGAAGCTATTACAGCTATAAAGAAGGAAGTGGGGAGAGCTAGGAGGAAGGAGAAAGGCAGTGAGGTCCATTTCTGACTGCGGAAGCATAACAGGAAAGCAGCTTTAAATACCCTGAAGTGAGAGAAGAGAATGTATCTCTCTGAACTGCTAAGCTGCTGGGGACATGCTATTGCTCTTTGCCATTTCAAAACCAGGACTGCCTCTAGCACCTCAAATATGAATGGTATGCTACTGTTCAATGACCCAAAAGAGAGGAATAGGAAAGCACTCAGTGTAGTTTCACTAATTGTACTTCTGTGTCACACTGTGCCTACTTAAGAACCTGTGGAACTCACTGTTCCATGGTAGTAGAAGAGCAAGTACCAAAACCCATATTTTTTTAAGCTAACATGAGAAACTTTCAAAATATGAATTAAAAAAAAATGATTAGCAGGGGGATGAAAGAACCAAAGATGCAGATACAAGCAGTTCAGAGTATATACTAATTTTGCACATGGTACAAAATACAAGTTGAAAAATGCCTTTGTTCGACTGCATAGCCCACAGTTGATGTAACGTAAATGACTGACAGCTGCCTCTCATCTACCACTAGTCATGCTGAAGATAGGATGAGTCACCAGACTATAGGTCTGTGCTTGGACAGAAGTCTCCCATGGACATCTATCTTACTTTTCCCAAAGATTTCCTGTTAGATGTCTGCTTGCAAACATTTTTTAAACTCTCTGCTCTGGTCATCTAGCAGTATCCTCAGCTCCTGACTTTCAGCGCTGCTCTCCCTTGCTTATTCAGAACTCAAAATGGGGAGTAAAATGACAAAGGTATAGTGTTTCTGTGGGTGTGCACACTCCCTTCCTGGATGTGAAGATACATCTCTGCATCACACCGTATCGAGTCCCCCCATTCATGTGACGAATTGGTCCTACAGTGCAGGACTTCAAGAGGACATAGGTAGGAGACTCAATTCATGTGCGTACAAACAGCTGCACCCCACACAGTCTTGCCTCTATGTTGAGCTATTGAATCATGAGGGAGCTCCGTGCTGACTCAAGCGGTGCAGGGAGTTACAGCACAGCCCCAGCTGTGCTCACATTGTGGGCTGCTGTGATAGAGCAGTTGCTACTAGCCAGGAGACAGCTTTCTGCTGATTTGCCCATCAGGCATCCCTGCTCCTGCTGAGCTCTCTGGGAGCCGCAATGCTGAAGGCCAGTCACAGAAGATTGGGCCAGCCAGAGGATGAGTTGTAACTTGCATTCCAGAGAAGAAACAGTTCCTAAATCAGCATAAGCTTGCAGAAACCCAGCAGCAGTGGCAGCACTTGCTAAGATCATCAGAGCTCTATGAATGGAACTGTTTTCTCTAAAAGTGATGGCATAGTTATCAGTGCACTAAAGAAGTGGCACAGGGACACGCCACCTCATTCCACCTTTGAGCAGCAGCTTCATCGATAAACAGGCATTAGAATTCCTTAACTCAGTGCAAGATCTGCTCTCCGTGACATCTGTATGGGGCACATCTTGGTGTATGCTAGACTGTGCTCTTGCAGCAGAAACAGAAGGAGAAAAATCCCAACTCATTTACTTTTTTATTATAGGAATTTCAGTAGATGATTATTTAATAATATGGTAATGTCTAGGAAGCAACCAAGAACACTCTGTAATATGCTAAGCATTGTCAAAGCTCTGAGCAAGAAACAGCCCCTGTTTAACTGCCTGCAGTCTTCTAGCTAGACCGCCAGCTGGACCTTTGTCACTGCATGGTTTCTGGGTGCATTATGAGGCCATATTTCATTCTAGGTGCCTGTGTTTTCTCGTTTTCTTTCTATGGTATCTCAGTACCTCGGGGTAGCATATTTGCATTCTTAATGCTTCTGTAAGGTGGATGCCACTGTCATATTGCAATGGTGAACTCAGGGAGTAGAGGGCTAAATGACCTACCTGACAAATGGGTCTTGTATGACACAGCAGGGAATTGAACTTTCATCTCTCAAATGCCAAACAAACCTCCTAATTGCCACCTCTTCCTTCGAGAACCTTCCATTCAGTTTATACATAGTGACCGGGCAGTTCATTTCCTTTGTAAATGTGGATGCTTTCCCTCTGCAATCTCCACTGAACATAGTGCAAGCAATATTTATCTTAAAGATCTGAGCACTCCCAAACACAAATACTCCTCATCTGATATTTGGGTAGTGTTGGAGGCCTACTTTGATGCCTTTCCTCTCTTGTGCTGTCCAGATGAAGGAAATGTGAGAACAGAGAAATAAAAATACAACTAAGCAATAATCTTTATGGTCGTTTTGGGAGAGGAATAGGTGCTGCAAAACAGACGCTTCTTCCAGTACAGCTCAATAAAGCTGAGAGGACCGCTCCCTTTATTGGTAGTCACTCTGCACCCATACAGACACCCTTTTCTTCTTTCTGCTCAGCACCAGGGCTGAGCTTCTGCCACCCTCTGCTCGGCAGGATGTGCTGTTCAGCCATCTGCTGTGGCACAAGGACGAGGTGAAGCAGCCACACTCTCATTTGTTTAGCAGTCTATTTGAGGCATGAGTTATGAATGAGTAGCATGGCTGGAGGTGGGTTTCTGATCACTGCCTGGAGAGAGCTGTGCTTTTACCAAGGGGTTACAACCCGGGTTCCAGGAAAAGAGGGATCGTTCAAACCAAGCCCTGGCCAGGCAGACTGGGGCTGAAGAAAGCTGATGACCATGTCTGAGCTCATGCTGAGGCACAGAGCACAGACAAGGATTGATGGAACAGAAATTTCTCACTTGCACATTGCTCATACTCTGCTATTCCTCCTTTGCTAGTAAATATGAATTTACTGAGGCTCCTACCGAATGCTACTTGTCTTTAAATGTCTCCTGCCAGCACTCAATCTCCCATCTCTCACGGTTACGTAGCAGCCATGAACAAGGAGACACACTCATCTCTGTCCTGCCTTGCAGTGTGTTTCAATAGGGAAACAGATGGTTTAATATATTCTCTGCCTTCCTCTTTTCGATAAATCCTGATGCTTGCAGAAATGTTAATCTGACAGAGCCCCAGGGATAACTTTTTGTCCTGAACAGATAAAGAGTTCCCATCCCATATTTTCCCTCACGCTGTCCACATTCACCAGTCCTCCCCTGGAAATACCAGTTGTAGGGATGAGGAGAAGCACCAACCCACACTACAATTTCTGTGTTTGATCTCTCCAATAAAGCAGCTAGCAAGGAAAGCAATGATCAGCCCCCTTGCAGAGGTCCACCCTGACTAGCAATAAAGAGAATGGGCACACCCCCAGTTGTCACATATACCAACTCCTCCCATGCAGCGTGGCAGGAGAGCACACAGTCCATCACGGCAAATGGCACATGTGTTGACACAGTTTTTCCCAGCCAAATCCACAGAGCCACAGTGACAACAAAATTACAGAACAGCCTGGTCACTAAATTACCCAGCAGCTATGAGACGAGCCTTCTGAATTGCCTTGTTATTATTTCCCTAATACAGTCTGTTAGAGCATCTGGCAGGATGGGGTGTTTCATGGCTAAGCATGCAATAAAACCATGTGATTAGACAGTTAACTGTCTTGTGATAACAGGGTAGGGATTTGCAAACAGTTAAAGGAGGAGGATTCTCTCCAACGAACCAAAATCCAACCAAGAAAGCTCAAAACTCCAGACTGAAAGACACATGATCACCCACTTCAGCAGAAAATCCTGGGGTTCAGGAACCATCACAATGGGAGACGGTTTTTCTTCATGTTAGCTATCATCACACATTCACCTGCTGGGAACTGGACACGTGGCACGACAGCAGATAAAAGCCCACCCGGTCTACTTTCCTTGCCCTAATCAGCAGAGATGCTGAATGCCTCCTGAAGGCCAAGGAAAACAGGTGGCACCGCTGAACAGCCCAAGACCTCAGCTCAGGGTAAGCAGAGGGACTGTAAGCAATCTCACTAAATTAACCCTTACAAACCACCTTTACATTCTAATTACTGCGCAGCACGAAGGGCTCTGAAATCACCGTGTATCCCTATCACTGTCCCGCTCACTGCTCCCATGATGGGGCACAGCTGGAAGAGCGATCTGCTGCTATTCTAGCATCTGTTCAAGCAAACAACAAAAGTTGCCCTGAAGACACAGCTCCTGTGTAGCCCATGCTCAATAGGTCAGGCTGTCTCACAGACCTCCCAAGAGCCAGATGCTACACAAACGGGCATCCCCACAGTATGATCAGAGCATAAGCCCTTTCCACTTGCAGCCATCTCCAATCAGAGCAGAGCACCCTTTCCTTGGTATTTATCTCCTAACGGCGCTTGATTTTGGCTTTCACATTTTATTGGAACAGCATTTTGATCGCTCTTCCCCTCCTCTCCCTGGCCCTGCTAACCAAGCAGATAGGCGGAGAGGATGCGGTCATTTGCATTTATTTCATATGCAGCTCTGGGACAGCTTTGACCTTTTTCTGTTTGTTTACAGTCTGTTTGCATGTGTCCAGCAATATGCATTCCCTTGCACCTCACACCCACTACAGTTTCAATTTTGTCCTAGCTCAGCACGCCTCTGCCACAACAGGTGAAGCTGAGCATATCCTCTGCATCAGGAGGAGTTTTGTAAACCCTGGCTGGCTGGACAAGAGGCTGCTCTTGCTCATAGGTGGGAACGGGTTTGAATCTCTCTCTGCTCCTGTAAGTTTTCTCCAGTTTACAAGTTCAGAGAAATTTCAGACTCTGTCATATCTTCTCAGAGGAGAGATACTCATATCAGATCTCCCCAGCAGACCTACCATGGGAGAACTCGCAGTAGGCAGCTTACTCATTACATTCAGTTTATTTAGTAGATTCCGTCCTTTTTGTTCCCTTGCTGATAGATGGTCTATGAACAAATTTTTATGCATTTATTATTGTTTATTATTTATTTATGCAAAATTGTTCAATGAATATTTTACATGAGTAAATTTCAGTCTGAGTGTTTGTAATGAGCTTTCATTCGATTAGAGGATTCTGAATATTCATGATGTCTAATTGGCCATCTCAGTCACATGGCATTTTTTCCTGTCCCGTTATGCAACGACTTAGCTTTTATTAACTGCTTTGGCCCCAAGGAAATACGGTCTCTGGATTGAACAGATCATATTGACTGGCTTAAAGTTGTCTTTCTGAAACACATAGCATTGCAAAAAGCATCACCATCCAACAAAGGCACAAGATAATAAATTATGTAGTTCTATAACACACCATAATAGTGTACATGGTCCTATCTCTGCTCAACAGCCAAAACGACTTACTGCAGGAGATCGGTTAACCATTGGAACAGTTATCTCCTTGCACAAGCAGAGTTATAACATATACCTTAAACTGGGATTCATGCTGTCTTTACAGTTCCTACACAAAATGACTGCTATCAATAACACCACTCATTTGGACTAGCATTATTAGCCGAAAGAGGCCAACCAAGTCTTAAAGACTGGTTGCTTCCCACACAGAGAGGCTTGATTTGCTATTTCCAATACCTCCCAAGTAGATCAATGTGGGATGCCAGCTCCAGATTCTTCTTTTCCACATCCATTCCCAGATTTACATGTCCTTATCCAACAGTTACAACAGATGAACCGCTATTTTCCCTTTATGCTCCAGCTTTAGCTAAACTCATATTGATGCTAAAATTTCATGTGCTGATTAGAAGTAGTTGAAAATATGCTAAGCAGTGCAAACCATATCCAGTAAAAGAAACAGCTCTGAGGCCATGTCTCCACGGCACAAAGCAGGGCTTTGCAAAGAATTGCAAGCCATTTTTGGTACCAGAAACAAAGGCTTTGTATGAGAACACCACTCCATCCAGGTTTATGGATGTTTTTGTTTTAATCTCTGTACAGTTAAATAGATAAGCAGTATATAGATAAGCAGTATTCTATGCCCATATACACGTATTTAGACTGTTAATATTGGAACTGGGTGTATTTCCGTATGATTGCTATCTCCTTGTAGATGTACAAGGGCTAAACTTGATCGTGTGTAATACAGAAAGCTCCTGCTGAGGTACACCACCGTCCGAGGGTTAATCTGAACTTCCAAAGGCTGAATCATCCCATCCTGTTGAGGACGTGAGATGAAAACGTCAGATAAACAGTTTCCTAACTGGCTATCTCACTCCACTGACTATAAAGAGCCTGCAGCCAATATGGTTATAGACACTAATGTTGTTAAGTTGTAGATAATTAGTAATAGGCAATTTCATAGAATCATCATAGAGTCATAGAATGGCTTGGGTTGGAAGAGACCTTCAAGACCATCCAGTTCCAACCCCCTGCTGTGGGCAGGGTGCCATCCACTAGATTCACTCCTTCTGAATAAGCTTGATGCTCAGGAAAAGGCATAGTGAAAGGAGGATGCACTGGAACAGCAAAGAGCACGATGAAGCCTCCTACTAGCATTCCATTCACTTGGTGACATGCACAGCCCACGCCTGACATCATTTTCCCACTATTTTGGATGTTGACACAATGCAGAATTGTGCACTCTTCCAGGAGTAGCGCTTTCTGAAAACAAACAAAAAAAGAGATCTCTTTGTTCTTCCTCTGCGTCTTTGAAAAGAGAGCTCCAGCTCAAACGCTCTAATTCTTTGCTGTGGGGCTATGAATCGAAGTCTTTTTGGCTGAACGTGCAGTCGAATACAGGAACACAGACAATAACACTTTTTTCAATCAAGGAAATTACACGATATTAATGCAAGCTAGCTTGGGGTTGCCTTTACCTGCGTAAAAGTCAGGAAAGTTAAAAAATGATGGTTCCCACAGCAACCTTAACTCACCCATGTTGCGGATATCTAATAAGGCAGAGTTAACAGCACACACATGAATATAAAATACTACTCAAGCAAATCTCAGCCATCAGATTGCATTAATATTGATTTGTTTCATTTAATAATAGATTGTCCCATCATTGCTTTCAAGAGAGCTTTTTATGAAACTTTTTTTTTTTTTAAGTAAAGATTAAAAAAAAAAAAGGAAAAGGGAACATATTTTATTCACGTTTGATATTTTAGAGAACTGACATTGTTTCTTCATTGGAAGGAACTGACAAGCAGTCAGGTAGAATTCAGTTTCTGCTTTCACAATATTACAGAAATTTCAGCTGCAGAGTTTTAATTAAAAACGTGAAACCTAAGTGTGCTGACAGCCAGGAGGGACAGGAGCAATTTTATAGAAAAGGAACTTAAGTAGGAGATATTAGTCTCCTCCTTCACACCCTGTGTTCTTGCCTGCAATGCTGGGCTGAACCCTGTGCTGAGATCATCTTCACTGATAGGTACAATCCAGGATACAGTTCACTCGGGGGTACCCTAGACTCATCCTCAGCAGAGCAGGAGCACATAACCACAGAACCCTAAAATAATTAAAGCCAGAAAGGACTTCAGGATGACACCTGATCCAACTTGCCACTCAAAACTGAGCTAGCTGATGATTACCTAGTTTGTTTGGAGCGGTAGCTGTGTTGAAAGATTTTGGTGCAGCCACATGAAGAACAGCTACAAGGTGTCCATGACTAAAATGCAATCGCAAAACCCAATCCTAAATACGTAGAGATGCTGGAGGTCAGGATGCTAGTTGTGATATAACCCATGAACCTCAGCAGCTAATGTAAATGTTCACCTGCCAGAAACTGGCTTGCAGTGAGTTGAAACTTAGCAGAATTGACATAAAACCGTACTAAGAGATTAAGACTCAGCAGGAATGATCCCGAGCCAGAGGTTCAGGACTGTTCCTGGGGCGCTGAAGAGCTACCACCAATTCAAGCAGCCCTCCCAACCCTGCAACTAGATCTCCCTACCCTCCACAGTAGCTCTGAGGAGTGGCCACAGCACCCAACTCTTGAAAGACACCCTCAGGCGCAGAGAGAAACAAATGAGCTCCAGGAATCCAGCTGGTTCCTCCTTTTTCTCCCTAGACTCTGACACCTGACTCAGAAATGAATCATCAGAAAAACAAGTCCAACAACATCCTAGGCTGTACGCCTCATTTTGCCTTTTTTAAAAAAAGATAAACAACCCCCTTAATTTGATTTCCGAGTCCTTGTAAAACAAGCTCCCCAGCCCACCCCCCACTTCAACTCCATAGCTCCTCATTTAAGCGAACATGCCGAGTGTTTGAGCCCTGCCTGGTCGGAGCACTATCTGCTCCATCGGAGGAGCGCGGCTGCTCACGTGGCAGCTCTCATTAGCGAGTGGCAGGGACTCAGCTGCACCAGCTTTGATAAGCTCGGCTCCGCTCTCACAAGTACACCGCAAAGCAATTAAAACAGCAAAGGGCCCTTTTTTCCCCTCCGTCCTTTTTCTTCCTCCTCCGAAGTTGAAGAAAAATGATTTGATAAATTATTCTTTTCAGAGCTAAACACTCAGGCGAAGGAAGGGGTGGGGGTTGAGGAGGAATAAAACTAAAATAAATTTGCTCCCAAGGACCCATTATTAGGCTGTATCCCCAGCTCGCTGGCAATCAGGACAAATTCTGCCTTTTGGGGTGGGCGATTACCACAGCAACGTTCTTTGGCATTCATCTTCCCCTGCTATCAGGCCTGCTGTACGTGCACCGTGTGTGTGTGGGTGTGATGGATGAGAGCTGGGGCAGGCATTCAGGACAGCCTCAGCCTTGTAGCGTGATGCTTCCTTTACTATATGAGACACTGCATGTGCTACATGCAGAGGCAATGTGGGCACAGCTTGGTCCCAAGCCTCTTAGCATCACTTGGACTTGCCCATTGGGAAGCCCTTGGGAGGCAAGTAGCAGAGCTTTGAGGAATTTACCTACGCTGCCATTGCCACCCAACCTGGAGCCAGAACTGCATGCTTGAATCAACCCTGGGGTTTTGCTCCCAGCCTGCAGTGTACCAGCACTACACTGCTTCTCCAGGACTCTCAAACACTGAAACCATCTCTGGTTTGCAGAGGAATAGAAAAGATGGGGAGGCTTGGGTACCACGTAGATGAGACTAAGTGATGCGCTGAAGTGAACTGCCGGCTGATTAATGAGGAGCTAGCAGGAGGCTTCCTGCAGGAAGCAAAAACAAAGATGGGACTCAGGGACTCAGGAAAGAAGAAAGGGTTGGCATGGCAATAACACAGCTCACAGTCAGAGACCTGCTTCTGCAAACTGGGTTTGGCAGACACAGAAGG
Source organism: Pavo muticus (assembly GCA_016647715.1). Taxonomy (NCBI): domain Eukaryota; kingdom Metazoa; phylum Chordata; class Aves; order Galliformes; family Phasianidae; genus Pavo; species Pavo muticus. Next base: position 16,417 of record JACDJE010000140.1, read on the forward strand.
GAGCTCCTGATGGCTGGGGACTGAAGAGGAAGGTTTAATTGAGAGTGCACCATCCAAGAACAGACGCACTGAAACAGCGGCCAGTACCTAGGCTCTGTCTGTATTTTCCAAATGTATACAGAATATGACTTTTATTAAATGAGGTTCTGACAAGTGCTTGGATTTTGAGGCTGCTCAGCAAACGAGCACTATCAGCAGGATTGGCCTGTCACCTCTGAAACTCTCTCCTTACTTCATCTCTCACCATAATCTGGTTTGGGGGCCAGGGGTTTCCAATACACATCACGGTAATTTTCTGCCATTCCCCATGTCATTAACAACTGTAGTTTACAGTGACAGAGATGCAGTCAAAGAAGGTATTTACTAAAAGAAACAAAAAATACTGCACAGAAAGATTTCAAACTGGTAAGCACGTACCTGCTACCACTCAAAGTAAATCCTCTGAAAAATCCTGCTCCTTTATCCCCCAAGCCACAAAACCATCTGATTTATGCTAGGATGCTCACTGAGGAAGTGAGGGTTAACAAGCAATGTCCTACACAACCTGTCCAGAGAAGAACAATCCCTTTGTCACCTCCAGGAATGGCCACAATTCATCCATTAGGTGACGACATCCCTGACTGAGAAAGGCAGATCCAGAGAAGGAGATGTCAGAACATCTTGGAAGTTAAGCAGGAGAGGAGCTGGGAACTGGGAGTTTCCTGGCAGCCACAGGTGGATGCTGCTGAGACGATGCATGATAAAGAGGCACAGAGCGGGAGGTGCAGAGGACACGGTGCAGTTTCCAGAGGATCATCCATCACTGGTGGCTCTGCCTTCTCCTCTTCATGCTAACGGGTGATGGAGTCTCATCCATAAAACATTTCCTGGGTGTCACTAACTGGAAGACGCATTGGAGGGTTACACTCACTCTGCATAAGAAATAACTTTCCAGATGAAGGAGAGAGCTGCCACTTTTCAACTGCCGGTGCTCTCCTCCTCCCCACCCGTCCCTGTATGCAGCACCCAGAAATCATCTGTCTCTCTCCATCAGCATCTCCTCACCAGCTGCTGCTCTGATCCTGACCCAGGTTCCACTTCCATAACTATTATATAAGTATCTTGCATATGTATTTTACATGTTCTTTTTTATATAGGCTACTCATTCATGTTGATCTGTGGAACCTTCTCATCACTGAAAGAGGAAAATTAAGTTTCCAGCAGTGCCTCCAGCTCCTAGCTTCTGCCAGCTCATCTCTTCACTCATGTGCTCATCATTCACGTGCTTCTGAACCCATTCCTGCTCTGACTTATACTCTGTCCACTTCACCCTAGGTTTCAACACAAAGCTCTGCACCTTCAGTAAAACACAGCAGCAGCACAACTACTGTGTTTAGCATAGGCAGCAGGGCCCTGCTGATTTCAGAGTCAGGGCTACAAGAACTTCGAAGGTTCTGCTCCCCACATAATCCAAACAGGAAGATCTGAGTGAGAAAAAGAAGTGCTCAAGCAGGGCAAAGCTAGTATCTGGATGATTTGCATTTACATTTACAAACAAAAAATGGCTGGGTGATTCCTTAAGTGCTTTGGATTTAGGATCTGAAATATGACTCAGGTTACACTTGATAGGAATCAGCGGGTTTTGTCGTAATATTCTGGAATTGAACGGTCGCTTTGACAAATCGACGCTCGCATCAGCAATGCTGGCAGGCTCCACAAAGAGGAATTAAGTCCTGAAGTAGTGGGAAGAGGGCGGGGGGCTGCAGGGTGGACAGGGGCACCGGCAGAGCTGCTATAGGCAGCCCGAGCCTGGGGTCTGCAGGCAGGAGGGGTGTGGGCAGAGCAGGGTGTACCAAACACAGTGCAGCAGCTGTTTGCAGCCAGCTCGATCGCTCCCTGTTTTTCACTAGAATCACAGTTCAACAGTTCTTAATGCCAGCTCCTGTGCCATTTACTGCCTGACTTACCAAACCCAACATGTTTCTGTGCTTGTGCTCCTGCATAAGCAAATGGATGGTTCAGACCGCCAACCTCAGCTGCCAGCTGTGCGAGCGTTCCCAGGAACAAACTGCACTTGGTGTTCAACACTTACTTGTCTCCTGAACAAGAGGCAGCATATCTGGAGAGAAGATGAAACTCACCTGTAATTAAATGCTCCTAAGAAGCAAAGTGGCTACAGAATAGGGGTGAACATATGTCTTGGAGATGGATATGCACTGAGAAGGATGCCTGTGTTTTGGAGGATTAAACAGCATAAAGCTATGGGAAGATAAAGAAGATGTAGAGACAGCAAAGTATGAGAGCGGGGCAGAATAGACAAGCTGAAGATAGAAAATCAGCTGCAATCACTGAACAAAGAAATGGGAGAGAAAAAGGCTCTGTGGAGAGCCACCAAACAATCCCCTCCAGAGGAATAAATGCTGACCCTACTTCTCTCCTGGCTTGTCAGGGGCTGTTTGCCTGAATGAGTCCAACCCAGGAGCCCTCTCCCGCTCTCTGAGCATTAATATATTCATTTCATTATTCAATTATTTAAAACGTTTCTTGCGTTCCATCCATTTCACAGAGATGGAGTGGGCTGCTCCCTCTCTCTGAAACCTGCACGGCAGGAGCCTCAAGAAATGTAGGGTGCACAGTGCTATCCAGTGCCCCTCATCCACCAGGCTCACGCTTAAGTTACCCCAGCTCCAACACCAAAGTCTCCTTCACCTGCACCTCAGACATCTTGTTTAGAAGGAAACCTTGTGAATTATTGTCACCACGGTGAGGTGCAGGGGGCAAGATGGGAAGCAGACGCACATGAAGTCTTTTTCTTGGCAAACTCTGCTGGCCCCTGCAGGCAAGTTGCCTTTGCAGTGTGCAAAATGTATGGCTGCAGGCTAGACAGAGGCTCTTCTCCATTTGTCTACCAGCTTTTGAGGGGCTAATTAGCTTGTTAGTCATGGTGTCTCTCTCAGGCTTGCAAACCACCATAAATCTCCTTCTGTCTCTCTCTCCCTGTTCCAGGGGAGCATTAATTCACATTCGTGGATGGGAGACCTCCGAAGACAACTTAAGGAGCTGAAGGCGGCCGAGTTCATGAGTGAGTGGCTGTCATTCCTCCTACAACATCATTAGTCCCCACATCCCGGAGCGGCGCTGACAAGAACCACCTGTAAAGCAGAGTTCTTGACCATCTGCAGTCACAGGAGAGCTGATGGCACTTTGGGCACTACGCAAGCCTTGCCCCACAGCCCACGCTACTAGAATCCCATAAAATAAAGCTGGGAGACTGCTCACGAATGACCTAGGCATCCCCTTCCCCCCAGAGCATCAACTACATTAAAATCATTCCTGACAGACATTTGTCCACGCTATTCTTTTAAACTCCCATGTCTTCCCTAGCCCTCTCCTCTGGAACATCATTATGGCTTTGTTAGTAACTTCATTAACATTTTAAACAGCACTGGGCATTTTCCTGCTGTCCCCCATACAACCCCAACCCCCAAGAAATCGTTATGAGCATTTCTGTGCACTCTCAGTTCTCTGTCCTATGCCTCTGTCAGATGAACTTGTTCTCAAGGGAAGGCCACCTAATGACAGGTATCACATCCTCCAAGAGATTGCTCTGCCCTCTCTTTGGCCAGCAGTCCCTACTTGGACTAGATCACAAAATAAGCAGGCCTGTCTCCTGCATCTCTGTGCGTGGGTTGCTTGTTCAGGGGCACTAAGGAACAGCAAACACAGTCGTCTTGAGCAATACCATCAGTGTGAGCCTTACCTTGGGCTTCCTGCTGCTCATCACTGGAGCTGGTGGGTGGATCCAGCTCCAAAATCCTCATTTGAGACAGAGGGCTGGCTGTAGATTTTGCAGGGAATCAGCCAGGTATTTTTAGTTTAGCTTTGCTATTTCCTCTGCAAGAAAGAGTTAGCAACTTGACAAGGATTCTGCTGTACCTTTATTAGCAATCCTTATTGTGTTCAACTCTTAGGGGAGAGTTCCCTCATCGCAATTTCATTCAGGCAATTCTGCTAGCAATGTGCATGGTTACCAACACTAAAGCATTGTGGCAGATAAGGAAAGAGCACCTGGGGAATCCAGCCCTCTGCTCTGCCGTGAGGATTTCCTGCTGTGCATTCTCAGACCTTTGTCCAATTCTGTGATAAATGTTCTCAAATGATAGTGTCTGCAAGCTTTCCCTTTGTCGGAAGAGTTCCTGAGCCAAGAACAACTCAGTGGCACAAAGTGAAGCTGGATAATCAGCCCAATTTGCATTCTTTCCCTCCTGATGCTAGCTAAAGCTGGGTAAACAATTCTGAATGAATCATTTATTAGCTTAATTCTACCTCCTCCAATTCATGAACTGTCCACTAGTGCTTCCCAGCTTCCTCCAGTCTATTTTCTCTTCAAAATCATTTGGATATGAACACAATAAAATCCACTGAAGTCAGCAGGATGATTTCTTTGCAGAAAAGTAAGCTTGTACTTTCAAGCTTTTGTTGAACAGAGCTTGTCTTGATGAATCTTGTTCCTTTTTCTCTGCGAGCTATCTTTTGTTTTCACCTTACTTGTTAGCAGAGAGTTGGGATTTTGCACCTATCTTTCCTGAGTGACTGCAAGGGTCGTGTGGTAGCTTTGCATATTCTCAAATGGATGAAAACAGCTTCTGGAGAATTTAACTTCCCAGGAAACCAGCAAAATTCACAACATTTCCTCAGTGCCGCATTACCAATACCACATTACAAACAAACTAACTAATAATAATAATAAAATCAGGAGTCAGACCCCTGAATATACAAAATCACGGGCTTCCATTTTTTTCCAATAAACAAATGTTGGGTTCTTTTCATTCTCCTCCTTTCTTTTTAACCTTTCAGGCCCATTCTGCTCGTCTAAAGCACAAGGGCCAGAAACGTGAAAGACAAATTATTGTGACTTCAACATTAAGGCCTTTGGGAACACAGAGAATATTAAACGGCTCGCAACAAAACGTGAGTGCTGGCAACTACACAATTACGCTGTAGTCATACAAACATTTGTTTGCAATGCTGAATTAGCTGCCATGATTTTTACAACAATTCCAGCAAGGGGACCTCTTTCCTAACAAAGTCAAGCCAATCTAAAAGGGGAGAACAGAACCAGGGCCAAATCAGGCTTTCTAGCTATTGCTGGAGGAAGGATTTGGGCTCCTAAGCTCTACTTAGTCCCTATATAGGATCTAATTTTGTCCTACAGATCTTTCCAATTTATATTCAGTAGCAACTGTCCTCTGTGCAAGCATTTCTCTCTTATCCTTGTCTGAAGGCTTGCTTGCTCTGGCAGTGTCATTCCTCCATCAGCTCATGAGCATCTTGAGCCATGAGCATCTTCAGGAACATCTAACCCATTCCCTGAGCAGCTGTCCCTCATACCTGGTTGGGAAGAGATGCAGACTAACCCTGAGAGCGATGTGAGCGCTCCCTCTGCCGTTCCCTGGGCTGCAGGCAGGCAGAGCCAGCCAGCACTCTGCAGCCTTCCCAGCTGATGTTTTCCCCTGACTAATAGCTGTTTTGCTGGCATTTGTCTCACCACGGAAAGGTTGCCACAACACATGCTGGAAACTTCTGCCCACAAGAAACTTGAGTGATGGAGCTGTTTCCAGTCCTCTTGCCCCCATCAGGCTCAATGATTTCTAACCTGGGCACACACGCACATTCCTGCCCTCTGGGAGATTCAATTTAGACTGGTAGACAAGAAGTCAAGTTCACGATCATCCGGACGGGAGAGCAGATGGCTTTATGCTTTTGATTTTTTTAGTGAAACCATCTGGCTAATTCTCTGTGGCTTGTGCATGGGTGGGTTAGCAGCAAGCCTCAGTATGCTCCCCTACTGAGGCAGTGCCTGCAGCCACAGGGGAATAATCTACTATTTTGGAAGTGGGTCCTGCCCACCCTAACCTCTTTAGCTGTGTATGCATTAAGGGAAGATGTACCAGCATGGCTTTAGCCACTATTTCTAGCAGATGAGATGTTGTACAGACAAGTATCTTGTGCTGCCCAGATAGATAGATGCCGCCTTTTCCTAGATAACAGCCTGCTGTGGCCCTTCACAAACATACCCACCAGGTTGCAATCCAGATCTGACTCAACTTATCCCCAGGGCTGAGGAGTGTATTGCTCTCAGGACCATTATCTCCTGCTTCCCCACTCCAGTCTGCAGGCATCCATGTTTCATCCACACAACACCCTCAAGAGCCAGGGTAGTGCTGCAAGCCCCATCCTACAAATGGGCGAGAAGCCCAAACAGACTTCTCTCTGTCAGGTGGGAAATTTATTTCAGAGCACAGCCTCGTGCTACCTAGCTTAGATCCCTAATACAAGAGATGGTAAACATTTTGACAATCTGCTGTCGTGCCTGATTAAAACAAACCACCAAACAAGCTTTACAGCTTATTATCTGTGTTTCCTGCCCACATCTTTGACAGCCTGGCCTGGCAACGGTCACAAAGGTCTGTCGATGCTGCAGTGCCCCCTGGACCAATGCTACCACTCCCAAAGCAAGCTCCTGAGCTCTCTTCCCTCTTGAGGCAAGGCACTGCAGTGGCTCATACCCAGCTTCTCCTCACCGCCTGTCTGTGTGAGCAGACGTGTAACGATGCTGCTCTCTATTGGCTGCAACACAGAGAACAGAAACGGCTTCACATGCTGCCACTGTCACTTATATCCAAGAGGATCCTTTAAAAGGCGTTACACAACAAGCGAGGATTTGGAAAGTGTTTTGCAGCTTCCTGCGTCGTTATGTGAGGTTGTTAAGAGTGAAAGTGCATGAGTTTTATTCCCTACGACAGGCAAAGAAGATTCAGCTATTGCTGACTATGAAACTGCTACATTCGCAACCAAATACAAAACAGAAAAAAGAAATCCAGATCGTGCAACTCCATTCCCCTACCCTACCCACATGCTCCACTTTTTCTCTTCCATTTTTCCCTAGCAACTCCCACATCCTCTTTGAGGCTCTTTGGCTCTCATTGCCAGTGTCTGCAGCACAGCCTCTGCTTGGCAGTGCTCTGCCTGAAGCATGTGGGTAGCACAAGGGATGGGAAGCTGATGAGGAAAGTGCAGCATTTGCTCATTAAGTGGCAATGGGAGCTCTAATGATGGGCAGAAACAATGAAAAAAAAAAAAAGGAGGACGCTGTCCCGCAGTGCCAGAAGCCATTAAAGCAGCGCTTCAGCCTTTGGCTATCTACAGAAGAGTTACCCTCTCCTCTAGAAAGCTCTCTCACCTATGAGGCCTGTACACTTGCAGCTGTGATTCACCAACTTCAGAAAATCACAGAATCATTAAGGTTGGCAAAGACCACCGTCAGCCCATCCCCACCATGCCCACTAACCTTGTCCCTCAATGCCACGTCTACAGGTTTCCTGAACAGCTCCAGAGACAGTGACTCCATCACCTCCCTGGGCAGCCTGTGCCAATACCTCACCGCTTTTTCTGAGAACAATTTTTTTTCTAATATCTTTTGGATATTTTCCTAATATCCAACCTGTACCTTAAGAATGTGTTTTGAGACTGTTCTGAAAAGAAAAACAAAAACAAAAACACAACCAGCCTAAGAATACTGGAAAACATCTGCGGAAAAAAACAGAGTGAAAAACATGTGAGGAGGAACAGAGACAAATGTTGCTTTTTGTCTTCAGGATACCATTCAGTCTTTGCTGTTTCCTTATCCTTCCTACACCAAAAATTCCCTCTGGAATTTGAGAGACCCTTCTCAGAAAAATTGTGTCACACTTTCACTGGTGATCTTCACAAAAAGCATTTTCCATGAAGGTAAACATACCTCCCCATTTATCCTTTCACCTCTCCCAACCACAACTGTTTCCGTTTCTGTTTTCGGAAGCTCTGAAGGAATCCACACACACCCCGACATGGACCTTGCCCAAGATCAAATACCTGCTTCCAGTGTAATCAGCCACAATCTGTGGAAAGATCTTAAAGAGAGACAAAGGGAATCCTGGTCTTCAGCTTTCACCAAGGCCTGAAGCTGTGTTAGTACCAATGCATGAGTGCATGAGTGAAGGGATGGTTGTTTCACTCCTAGCTGTGCAGAATAATTCCTGTGCCGTGGCGGGTGCTCCCCTCACCTTCATTCCCCCTTCAGAGTTAGAGATGAAGACTGAGGATGTGAGAAAGGCCATCAACGATGCCTTTATTTTTCGGGGGTAAGAAGAGCAGGGCTGACCCTCTCTCACCTCCTGCAACCAGTGCAGTGAGAAGGGTCAGCACTGCTGGACCAGATGATCAGAGGACTGGAGCACCATTTCTGCAAAGGCAGGTTGAGGGAGCTGGGCTTGTTCAGCTCAGAAAAGAGAAAGCTCTGGGGAGACCTCATTGAGGCCTTCCAGTAAGGGAAGCTTATTATAAACAAGACAGAGACCAACTTCTTAGACAGTCTGAGAGCAACAGGACAAGGCAAAGGTTTTTAAACTAAAATAAGAGAGATGTTGATTAGTTGTTAGGAGGAAATTCTTCATTGTGTGGATGGTGCACTGGCACAAGCTACCCAGAGAAGCTGTGGATGCCCCATCACTGGAGGTGTTCAATGCCAAGTTGGCCTGCTGAGCTCTCCCAGGACAGGGATGGATGTGAGCATCTGAGAAAGATCTCCAGAGTGCACACCATCCAAACTGTTCCTTGAAGAGGGGAATACAGTCCTTTCTGCAGTACTTTATGTGAGGTTGCAAAGCTCATTTTCACAAGGCTCTGTGGGGCAACATCTTCCATTCCATCGGACATATCAGTCTGTGGGATCTCCACAAAGTCCTTCAGCGTTCCATGGAATGGGAACACCACCACCAGGCAAGGGCTGCATTGCCACTCCTACAGTGAGAAGCCCAGGCGTACGAGATCTCTATGTACAAACAAATCAATCCAAATTAGAAGCCCTACTGCTCGCACTCCACTACTCGAACACCCGAAATGGAGCAGTCTGCAGCTAGCCTGCTGCATTCAAGCCAGTAAGAACAAAACTCACGAGAAGATAAACTCCACTTTGCCAGCAGATGGCAACGGTACTCCACGTTAGCATCTCAGATCCCGTTCCTGGAAAAGGACACAGCGGTGCCATCTACAGAGTGCTCGACAGAAGCAAACTCTTCTTAAAAAATGCTTCAACTCTGCTCAGCAAAAACACTTTAGCAAAGCGTGGGAGAGTAAATAAGGACATTTCATGAGCAAACCCACCACCTAGAAGCATGGGTGTGATGACACATTCTCGCTGCACAGGACAAACTATGATTTTCTCATTCTCCCCTTTCATTTTCCCTTCAGAGAGATTCAGCCCAGAATATTAAGAGAAGCAGCTTATTTATTTATTTATTTGGGCCTTTTCAACTCTCCAGATTAAAGAGACAGGTTTTCCCCCTCCCCTGCACATTCTCCTCTGCCAAGGGAAGCGGGAGGAATCCAGCCAGGATCAGACAATTTCCAGCGACAAAACAAATGGCAGCTCCTCCTCCTTCCACCTGTAAGACCCATCCCTTTCTCCCAGTTTGCAGTGAGTCCTTCAAATGCCCTTGAGCTACAGCACAGAATAAACTGACATATATAAAGATACGAGCCCAGCAGTTGAAGCCATTCAGGTGAGGCATGTGATTCCCCCAGACATGGAGAAGCAGATAGCCAAACCTGGTTGCATCCCCCTCTCCTGCATTCTGCTCTGTGGAAGACTCCGCACCTTGAGCTGTGGGGCTTCTAACCTTCCACTGCCTAACCGCTGGGCTAAAGCCATTCAGGCCTTCAAAATCTCCCACTGAATGAGAGGAATCACTTAAAATCACCGTTGTGCCTCCAGCTGTGGGCTCTCAGTCGAGAACTCAGAGCTGGTGCTGGTGGAAAGGATGGAGCTTTGAGTGAGTTTTTGCACAAAGGACTGCAGGCAGAAGGCGGTTTAAATAAGAGCCAGGCAGGAGTGCCTGGGGCAAGTCCCACCTGCTGGAGGTTGGGTCTGGCACCGCAGGAGAAACTGTACTGGAAAGCATGAATAGGAAGAAGGCACTGTCACTTGGATGGCCGAGCACAGTGTCTCCAAAGTGAGTAATTACGCTTGTCCAGACTCAGCAGGTCCTACAGCAGCTGTCACGGCATAGGGTCACTTAGAAGATTAGGTTGTTTAATTAAAACAGGGAGTGGAGCAGATTCTGGAGAAGGGCAAACCTGTCCAATGACAGCATGGACAGTGTGATGCCTCTGGGAGAGGAGCAGGTCAGAGGGCGAGCAGCATCTCAGCTGCAGGGAAGGGGACTCGCTCTGAAGCTCCTCAGGCAGGTACTGCATGGTGACCTGCCTCGTTAGCAGCAATAAAAGTCCCATCACAGGGCTCGGCTGAACTGGACATATTTCAAGCTCCTCTCCAGCTGGCTGAGCGATTCCAAAGTGGCAGGAGAGATGTCCTTGAGATATGATTTCTTTCTCAGACAGTTCTGCCAAGGCAGAAGTAACAACACAACAACCCTTTCCACTTTCCACTTCAGTTAACAGCCCACCCCTCTCTACAGGGCAATCCAGAGTCATAGGGCTACAAGTGACTTAGCACAGTGACAAGTGGAAGGTACCCTAAAGGAAGAGAGCAGCAGAGAAAACAAAAAAACTAAAAACAGAGGTACAGAGGTAAGAGATTCCTCAACTGCAACTGCTGTCTGCTTCTGCTGCATCTGCAGGTAGAAACTGAGTGTGCCTTTCTCATTTGCCTTCTGCTTCCAAGGATCACACAATGAGAAAAGGAACATGGATCTCATGAATTAGTTTCAAGTGGCAAAGAAAAGGGGAAAGCACCATATAAATGCTAGCAGGCTGGGCACCTTTCAGCATTTACAGGAACCATTTTCTTAGATCATAAAGTGGTTGGTTGTGGCAGGGCAGGGAAGGAAAGGAGAGGGGCAGAAGGAGGGCTTGGATCCCCAGGCAGATGGGTGCTTGCAGGGCATACACAATCTCATTGCTTTAGCTGTCATCAGGATGCACTGACTATGGGATGAGAGGATTTAATGCTTCACAAAAAGGGAGATCAGAGCAAATTAACAGCACACTTTTCCACGCTGGGCTCTCCCATCTCTGATCATTCCCTAGATCAGCATTAAATGCTGCTCTTGCTGTTCAGTTCTCTCAGCAGCCTCTTCTGCAAGACAGTAGATCTTGCTGTAGAAGTCCAATCTTAAGACCTTTTATACAGGGGAAAACTCCTCAGGTATACTTGTCTAAGGTGAACTCACTCAGGATTTCACATTAAGCTCCACAGGACAAAAGGCATGACTCCAGGTACACACATACAAGAACCTGTCACCTTGCACAACACTGCTTTGCATGCATTCAGCTTCAATTCTATGCCTTCAAAAGGAAAGCTTGTCATAGAAAACTACATCAGAAAAGCTAATCCCATGTGACACACCAAATTATGAGCCAGCAGCTGGCTGCCATCCTGCTCTCAGAGGGTGCTACTATCACAGGGCAGGAAAGCATGCAGAAAGCACACACATCACTGAGACACCAGAGCATGCAAGACAATAGAACCTCCTCAGAACCTATAGCATACACCACACGTGCACACTATTTGTGGCAGCTCACACATAGGGCAATGAAGCACAATGCACACGTTCAGTGGGAAATATGGGCACACAAGTGGTTTTGTGCATCAGCACAGCGTCTTACAGCCCCTTGTTTGGTTTACTGTCACATTAACTTAGCAGCATTAACTTGAAACAAGGGGGTTGCACTACAGGAAGAATTGTGTAAGGTGGGCACCTGGCCTGGACACTCCTTTGAAGCAGGAGCTCAAAGAATAATCAAAATGCACAGGCTTGTGTGGCAGCAGCTGGAAGGAGACAGAGGGGTGACTTCGAATGGAAGTAGCAGCAGCAGTAGGCAGGCGTGGCACTAGGAGAAGAGAATGCTCACAGCAGCTCTGGTGTCATCAGAAACCAAAGTGGGCAGACTCCAAACAGCCTTGGCCACTTGCTGCAGAGGTGCCTCCATACGGCAAGGATGAGGAAAACCAGGTGCTTTCTGTTTCCAGCGTTTCAGGCCCATGGGGCTCCTGACTCCTGCAGAGTCCCCTGAACTGACCAAGAGCACAGCAGCTGTCCTCAGCAGTTTGCAAATTGTTATCGCACTGTCAGCCTTTGCAAAAAACGATGGGAAAGGGCCATGCAATCAGGTGATGCTAATCAGTTTCGCTTTGCTGAAGCCACCAGAACAATTCCAGTTCCCACTATATGATGCATGAGCTCTTGTGCCCTGCGTCCAGGAGCAGAGCCATGCTCACAGTGGCCCAGTTGTGACTCCTGTTCAATATTCCTCTAGGAGGGTTCTATGTGCACCTTTGACACTACTCAAAGCACTAAGTAATCCACATATCACTCCATTTTCCTGCAAGAATGCAGCAGAATATTTTGGTAGGGAGACAAAAAGTATTTTCAAGTAGAAAACTCTGTCATTCTGCTGAGGCCAACTTCTGCCACACACCTCAGTGCCATAGCACTGCATGCTACAAATCATGATCAGATACTCACTATCATAATTCTTTGAGACCAGATCTCTGTGCCCCATTCACAGAGTGACAGGAAGAGCAGAAGGCCTGAAGTGCTCCATCCAAGCCAATTTTTATCATGTGGGGCCTGACAGTTGCTTTCTAGGAGTTGCCAAAGATGGAGACAGAAGTATCTGTCCACAGGCAGTCTTAACACCTCTGAAACTAAGTGCAAGACACCACAACAGGATGCAAGGTCTGCAGGTTATTACCCTCCAGCAGGGCTTTCATCATGGCAAGCCAAGCCAACAGCTGTCGCAGTGAGAAGCCAAAACAGTAGATGGACACACACACCAGTGAATGCAGATGCACATAAATGAACGAAGACAGAGGAGAACATCTGAGCACCAAAAAGGCTCCTGTCCTATCAGAGCAAATGGGAGTTTTAATCTGCCAGGTTAAATGGATGCTGGGGCATCATCCACTGAAAGCAATATGTCTGCAGCACAGCTAGGATTCAACCTTCTGCTTCTCTCCTGTCTCCATAGCAGAGAAACTCCGGTTCCTTCCTATTTCTCTACACAAAAAAATATGCAGGAAGAAGAAGAAAAAAAACACTCCCAGAGAGGCCCTAACTCATCTCTTACTCTTGGATAAGTCCAAATTTATGACTCTGTCTGCCTTTGAGTCTTTATTATCACCTTAAGTGGCTAGCTTTGTACACAATTTATTATAAAAGCCTGGAATCTACAGTCAAATTACAGATCAATTGAAAACTACACAGAAAACAATTAACATCTGGCAGCGGATTAATCTATAAAGCTGTCGCAGGCTTTGCCAACCCTGAATTCCTCTTCTGATACCCATATTTCCTCACCCCAAACCTAGTCTCCTCTTTTGCAACTCACATAGTATCATCTGCTAAGGAGAGCCTATCCTTAGCGAGGTCTCTCAAAGCATTTCCACTGACAGTCAGCTTCTCCCTTCTTCTCAGCTATTCTGTGTTTTGCAGAGAGGAGAGCAAAAAGAAATGAAGAAGACCACCAGCAACTCTCAGTTCCCCATGGGAGAGTCTGGCCTTCTCTGGGGTCAGATCTTTGGCAGCTGAAGGTTTCTCTGATGAGTTCTTCACACAAAGCAGAAAAGCAATGTAATGTTTTGAGGCCACCCTGTCCTAAAAAAACCTCTCCCTCATTCATTCCTGAGGATAAAGGCTGCCTCCAGCAGCATGTGCCCCTAACCCTGCTGCCAAAAGATCATCTCCTTACCATCCAGAGTTTCACAATGCTTTGGCAAGGTTCTTCCAATTACTGGGGGGACTAGGGGGGAGTTGGAGCTGAGTGATCCTGAAAATCTCTCTAACCACTCTCTCTTCACAGACCTTCCAGAGCTAATTCATACCTCTCCACTCTACCAGCACAACAAATTTGCTAGTAGAAGGTACTTCACTATGCACTGAGGCAGCTACAATGAATAAGTTTCTTGGCTTTCCATTATGTGCCACGTGGTGACTACAAGGCAAGACGGTATCTGCCAAGTTCATGGATGCTTCATGTTGTAGGGTTGTACCTCATGTTTTGAGGTACAAGTTGATGGACACCTTCTCCCACCCAATGGGACAAACACTGCCCATGATGGGGTTAAAAGGAACAAGGGTGAAGTCAGTATAGGGGACTGACTGCACCATTTCCAAGCATTACTTCCTAACAGTACTGTCATAGAATTTATTTTTTTTTTTAATTGTGCATTTACCACAGTTTTCACACGTTACTTGAGGGTAATAAAGTAGTAGTTCTCATTTTGACGCTGGAGTTTCCAGGGAAGAGAGAATTCTTCAGAGATTTTGAGGGACGCTGCTGTAACAGGTTACAAAATTGTTTTAAGGAAAACTGAAGCACGCTTACTTTAATTTATTAAAAGAAAAAAAGACAAACCTCAGTTTTGAAGATTAATAGCTTTTTGCAGATTCTTTTCTTTGACAGTTTGGGATAATGCAACACTATTCAAAGAAATCTTCAGAACTATGACATTCTGTGGCGTGGGTTTTTTGGCTTGTTAGGTTGAGTTATCAAAACAAACAATCTGCCAGACCTTTCTGGTCACAATCTGTGTAGTGAGGTGTTCAAAAGAGCCAGTCAGAGTGCTAAAGCAGAAGTTGAGTAAGGGTTCTTTCATTATGAAGTTAGATGCAGGAAGATTTCTGAGGCACTAATGTTCTTCCTCTGAGTCCTTCTCATTTAAATGCATTTGAAAGCAGGAAATCACACTTGATTTATTTTGTTTACTTTTATTTTAAGGTGGTTTCCTGTTAAAGTTTATTCAGAAGATGACAAAGCGGCATTGGTGCGCTGTTCCCATTTTGTTTCTTTCTATGGCTCTAGCATACATCCCTGCATGTAAAGTACTGGGCACTGATGGACTTCATGCTTTAAGGTAAAGTACGTGCTACACTGTGTTCTCACAGACTTCTTGTAAGGATACCTACTGAACACCTAGAACCAGAATTTAATTCATCTCTTACTTCTGGGATGATCTGGTTGTCCATGAGAATGGAAAGTTCCATCTCCATTGATGAACAAAGTATTTATATCTCAGTGTGACTTAAACAAAATAAAAATTTAAAAAAAAAAAAAAAAATCAGTGTTCTCAGACAATTGCCATCACTTCTTTTTTTGGCATTGTTTTTCCTTAGTCATCTTTACTTTCTAACTGGTATGTTCTTCTAATTACATTAAAACCTTGTTTAATGATAGGTGAGGCTACATAAGGGCAGCCCACAAAATTGAACTCTGAAAGACCTGTAAATAAAAGGCTAGCTAAAGGTCTTAGCACACACCTTGTTCTTACATCTACTGATGTTTGGTAAGTGCTTTTGTTCACTTTCAAGGCCTGTTAAAAGTCAGGGATTACTCCATTTTAAGTGAATTTAAACTTTGAAATAAAGCTTTATTTGTAGCCTAAGGAATATTGATTAAAGTAACTTACAAAGAACAAAGTAAAGACCTATCTGCTGATGAGAGCAGTGGATTTCCTTCGATTTCTTTCAGTGCTAGCTTAAGAATTTGATGGCATATTTATTTTCTGTCTTCGACAGATAAATAAATACAAACATTTAATTATCAGTTTGAACTGATGTGACCATAGAGATTCTTTGTTTCAGGTTGGCCAAATCAGACAGCTTACAGTGATTGTTTTATATCTGGTAGAATGTGTTTGCTAAATACAATCTAGTATATTGAAGATAGTAATTAGCAAGTATAAGATGCTTGTGAACTTCCTCAATGTTTTGTTCTACAGTACACGTTTTTCCTCTTTGCAGAGATGTCCTACAGTGTACCATGATTACACATCAGATTTTGTTGCGTGGAGCTGCTCAGTGCTATCTTCTTCAAACAGCCATGCATTTGACAGATGTGGTGAGGTTTTGTTTTTGTTTTGTTTTTTTTTTCTTCCTGATGTAGTAGAAACGCACCGATGCTTCTGTTGGTTAAACAGAGCATTACAAAATTCCTAGATAGAACACAGAACAATTGGTTTTACTGGATTTGCAATTTTTTTAGCAACTACTTACAAGTCATAAAATCATTTGAGTTGGAAGGGATTTCTTTTAAAAGTCATGTAGTCCAACTCTCCTGCAGTGAGCAGGGATACCTACAGTTAGGTCAGGTTGCTCAGAGTCCTGTCCGGCCTGACCCTGAATGTCTCCTGAGACACCCACCACCTCTCTGCACAGCCTGTTCCTGTGCTTCACTACCCTTATCATTTAAAAAAAAAAAGAAAGTACTTTAATATGGGTATGCTTTTGTTAACTTTAATTTTCATAAGNGGTTCCCCCTCCTGTTTATATGCTTCCTATATGGCAATGATCCCCAAAGATGCACAATGACCTATAGGCAGAGAGTGGCTTTCCAGAACCACTTCCAGTTTAGGGCCACTGTAGACCAGTATCTCCCCAGTGCAGCGTTTGGGAAAAGGCATCATGAAATTCTTGCTGGGATGGACCAAGGGACTTTTACAAGGGCAAATGTAGAAAACGCATAAGTCCAGTAACTCTGATAAGAGTACTTACTCTCTGCCTCATGTTTTTGCAGCGCAGTGATTAACAGGGGACACACATACCATAGCAAAGGAATGTTTCAAGGCTGAAAGGTTAATTCTTGATTTGATTTGTTTCAGAAGTATTGGAGATTTGATAGAGGAGGACGATGGGGTGGAGGATTAAGAGGGCTCCCGATCGAGGAAAAGAATGATTACTGAGATAGGCACTAATGCGCAGGGAGAATCGCGCGGTTCCTCCTGAAAATGTACGTTTGATTTTCTCATAAAGCTTTTCTGTTGCTACCAATCCTCACATTCCTAGCACGCATCACCCCTTTCTCCTTTCCACACACTTCCTGGGCCACCAGGCGGTTGGGCTGGATTTGATTTGGGAAGGTGGGGAAGGGGAAAAAAAAAAGAGGAGGAGGGGGTAGGAGAGGGAAGAAGAGCAACTGAAACTGCAAACCTAGAGTTGAATCCCTTGCGCTGAATGTTAACTTACAGAAAAGTAACCCAACAACCTTGAAATAGAGCAAAGCCCAATTTAAATTCATTACATTTAAATTAAATTTAAAGCCCATGTAAATGATTGACTTAGTTAAGAATATGTCATGTGGAAGAGAAAAAGTGCAGCAGCGACATGCCAGGCGGCTTTGGCTAATTTTACAATTCACAGCAAATCTTCATACTCTGATTGTGATTAAAAAAAAAATAGCACACAACTTATTAGCACCAATATGCCAGTTATTAATGCTTCTTCCACAAGAAATCACTGAACGTTTTGCAAACTCCACAAACAAAAAACTTCCATTTACTGAAACGCAGCTAATTTATAGGAAGGACAGGGAGGTATGAAGTGGAAAAGAAGAAAAAGAGCACAGCAAGAATAAATGCAATTATTCCTAACTGGAATTCTCCCTCTCTCCAGACTAATACTCTGAAGTGGGTAAAAATGCTCCAGGATCCTATACTACCACGACCTTAATTCCCATGCAAAAGAACATTTTATTTTTATTCAATTGAGAGAATAATTACTGTATTTTAAAATCTATTTTTTTTTAATAGTTAATCTACTGACACCAGTTGGTGACATTGACACCAGTGGGCGCTAGGTCACAGTCTGAAGGATTATGTCACTGGAACTTTATGAAAGTAAGCTATTTTTAAAATTATTAATGATAGCGTTAATAAATTCATTCAAAACACGTTCTGTGTCTATCCATCCCCACCCTGCTACTTCACACAATGATTTTATTGGGTTGGTTTTGGTCTACTGCACCAAAATTGCTTTTGTTTATTTTTTTTTACGGAAAAAATTACTGTGTGCGCAGACATTTATTATCCTTAATGCATTTCCAGCATGCGTGCTAAAATTTAAAAATAACAAAATTATGACACTGTGGAGCTGAACTTTTAATCTTTTAATAATATCATACGTGGTCAAAATAAGCCGGTTAAGCAGAGTCAGAATAGTCTTAAAATAAGAATTTTCAGGTCAAATCTCATTCTCACAGTCTTCCCTTACTGAGATAACTTTTCTCTTCCCATGTGAAGTGTTAGAGATGAGCCCAATGGCTGAGTGAGGAGCTCTACAGAAAGTCTGACCTCAATTTGATAAGTAAGATTGCTCCAGTCAAGTGCCTTGAAGAAATACTCTAGCATAAAAATATAAACAGCTGGGAATGAGAAAATAAAGGTATATGGAAGGGAATGGGTTAACATACGGAAAGGAAAGCAACTGCTTCTGCTAGGAGCAATATATTATTATTATTTTTTCCAGCAGCCACTCCAAAAGTGTTATTACCTGTGTATGGCTTTGTTGCTTTTCTTGTCATCATTCCCCCCCCACCCCCCCCCAANTCATTGTCCCCAAATATGTAAGGTTATCATAGCCGTAATGAAACAAAATGAATTTGACTGTATGCTGGTAAATGGCTCCAAACTTCATAAAGACTCTAACAACCTCTCCCCAAGCTGCTGGCTCTGATTCACTACTGGTTTAAGTAGAATAACACAGTGATGAATCAGCTATGCTCTAATTTTCACTCAATTTTTTGCTATGTTAGTACATCGTTACTTCATTACTATTGAGCTGCTATATTTTTTCTGCCCTTTGCAACCAGCACTCTGTTAACCCCTGGGGAACCTGCAAGCCACTGTAAGAGAGTTAATACTAAGTCTTGTGGCAGTAGCACCCCAGTTTTTAGCTGAGGATGAAAGGAGAATGAATGCACTAACATATTTGCAGTCCGTTGATCTTATTTTAGGGGGAAGACATCCAGATGAGGGAAAACAGAATGGAAGCAATTTATACCAATGTCAGATAGGTAAAAGAAAATGTAACCTGATACTGACATGGGAAAAAAAAGAACCAGAGAAAAGCATTTCCACAGAGGGGACACTGAAGTGCAGTGTGGACAGTCTTTCCCATCACTGCATAGAATTACCCAGCGTACATGGACAGTGGGTAGCCTGGATTAAATACACAGGATATGGCAGAAATGACCAAGAAAATACTAAAACTTCACAGAAATAAGCAAAATATCTGAGGCATCCTGTTTGCACATTCCATGTCTGCAAGCTAGATGCTGGGATCAGGCTCTGGGAGGCATAGTCCAGAAGCTATGCAAAACTACCCTCTCTCTCACTTGAGTCCCTTCAAATTCAAGCCACTCTGCTTCACCTTTCCTTTGCCTAGAATTCATCTCCACATTGCTCATTTTAAATCTTTGCCTTTGAATAAGCTCTCCTTATACTCCCTTTCCAAGCGCGATAAAGAAAACCTTCCCTAAATGAACCATGGCAATCATAGAATGGCCTGGGTTGAAAAGGACCACAATGATCATCTAGTTTCAACCCCCCTGCTATGTGCAGGATTGCCAACCACTAGACCAGGCTGCCCAGAGCCACATCCAGCCTGGCCTTGAATGCCTCCAGGGATGGGGCATCCACAACCTCCCTGGGCAACCTGTTCCAGTGTGTCACCACCCTCTGTATGAAAAACTTCCTCCTAATATCTAACCTAAACCTCCCCTGTCTCGGTTTAAAACCATTCCCCCTTGTCCTATCTCTATCCACCCTCATAAACAGCTGGTTCCCCCTCCTGTTTATATGCTTCCTATATGGCAATGATCCCCAAAGATGCACAATGACCTATAGGCAGAGAGTGGCTTTCCAGAACCACTTCCAGTTTAGGGCCACTGTAGACCAGTATCTCCCCAGTGCAGCGTTTGGGAAAAGGCATCATGAAATTCTTGCTGGGATGGACCAAGGGACTTTTACAAGGGCAAATGTAGAAAACGCATAAGTCCAGTAACTCTGATAAGAGTACTTACTCTCTGCCTCATGTTTTTGCAGCGCAGTGATTAACAGGGGACACACATACCATAGCAAAGGAATGTTTCATGGCTGAAAGGTTCAAAAAGAAAAAAAAAAAAAACCCAAAAACAAACGACCAGAATCTTGTGGTCAAAATCCTCCTTTTGGGGTGGTAGGATGAAAGACACTTCGGACACATTCCCCATCTTTCCCCTTCCAACCGTGACCCAGATATGCATACATCCTCAGTGAGATGGCAATAACACAGTACAGAAATGAACCCGCTGCCAGCACAGACAGACCACTGAGCTGGGAGCAACTGGCAGGAATGGCTATATGGGAGTAGCTCTGGAGATGCTTTTGTGTCTCAGGAAGCTGGGGAGAGGAAATGGATGAGTGGACAGTGTTAGAGAAGCCTCCGCCCTTCAGTGAGCTACGAACAGCTGTTGTTGATGATGATTGCTTCCTAATTAGCTTGCTCTTGTATAAGCTTGATAATTTTATGTACCTCCAGAGGAGCAGATTAGCTCTGAATTCACATTGTATCCATTTGTGAAGAGTACCCTATAAATTATTTACCTAACTCTCAGAAATATTACATCAAGAAGACTCTAAGTATGTCTAATTATAAGGCAAGACCAATACTAGCTAGAATGGCTGTATTTACAAGTGCATAGAAATGATAAACCACTTAAAAAGTTACTATGCATACCCCTTGATGCTACAACTGTTTTACTACAGGTTTACAGCCTGGCTCTTATTAGGCAGGAACACAGATAAACTTCAGCGACAGATTTGTCCTTCAAGAGACAAAACAATATACAGACCCAAAACAAAACAAAATTTACTCAATGTCCCCAAATATGTAAGGTTATCATAGCCGTAATGAAACAAAATGAATTTGACTGTATGCTGGTAAATGGCTCCAAACTTCATAAAGACTCTAACAACCTCTCCCCAAGCTGCTGGCTCTGATTCACTACTGGTTTAAGTAGAATAACACAGTGATGAATCAGCTATGCTCTAATTTTCACTCAATTTTTTGCTATGTTAGTACATCGTTACTTCATTACTATTGAGCTGCTATATTTTTTCTGCACTTTGCAACCAGCACTCTGTTAACCCCTGGGGAACCTGCAAGCCACTGTAAGAGAGTTAATACTAAGTCTTGTGGCAGTAGCACCCCAGTTTTTAGCTGAGGATGAAAGGAGAATGAATGCACTAACATATTTGCAGTCCGTTGATCTTATTTTAGGGGGAAGACATCCAGATGAGGGAAAACAGAATGGAAGCAATTTATACCAATGTCAGATAGGTAAAAGAAAATGTAACCTGATACTGACATGGGAAAAAAAAGAACCAGAGAAAAGCATTTCCACAGAGGGGACACTGAAGTGCAGTGTGGACAGTCTTTCCCATCACTGCATAGAATTACCCAGCGTACATGGACAGTGGGTAGCCTGGATTAAATACACAGGATATGGCAGAAATGACCAAGAAAATACTAAAACTTCACAGAAATAAGCAAAATATCTGAGGCATCCTGTTTGCACATTCCATGTCTGCAAGCTAGATGCTGGGATCAGGCTCTGGGAGGCATAGTCCAGAAGCTATGCAAAACTACCCTCTCTCTCACTTGAGTCCCTTCAAATTCAAGCCACTCTGCTTCACCTTTCCTTTGCCTAGAATTCATCTCCACATTGCTCATTTTAAATCTTTGCCTTTGAATAAGCTCTCCTTATACTCCCTTTCCAAGCGCGATAAAGAAAACCTTCCCTAAATGAACCATGGCAATCATAGAATGGCCTGGGTTGAAAAGGACCACAATGATCATCTAGTTTCAACCCCCCTGCTATGTGCAGGATTGCCAACCACTAGACCAGGCTGCCCAGAGCCACATCCAGCCTGGCCTTGAATGCCTCCAGGGATGGGGCATCCACAACCTCCCTGGGCAACCTGTTCCAGTGTGTCACCACCCTCTGTATGAAAAACTTCCTCCTAATATCTAACCTAAACCTCCCCTGTCTCGGTTTAAAACCATTCCCCCTTGTTCTATCTCTATCCACCCTCATAAACAGCTGGTTCCCCCTCCTGTTTATATGCTTCCTATATGGCAATGATCCCCAAAGATGCACAATGACCTATAGGCAGAGAGTGGCTTTCCAGAACCACTTCCAGTTTAGGGCCACTGTAGACCAGTATCTCCCCAGTGCAGCGTTTGGGAAAAGGCATCATGAAATTCTTGCTGGGATGGACCAAGGGACTTTTACAAGGGCAAATGTAGAAAACGCATAAGTCCAGTAACTCTGATAAGAGTACTTACTCTCTGCCTCATGTTTTTGCAGCGCAGTGATTAACAGGGGACACACATACCATAGCAAAGGAATGTTTCACGGCTGAAAGGTTAATTCTTGATTTGATTTGTTTCAGAAGTATTGGAGATTTGATAGAGGAGGACGATGGGGTGGAGGATTAAGAGGGCTCCCGATCGAGGAAAAGAATGATTACTGAGATAGGCACTAATGCGCAGGGAGAATCGCGCGGTTCCTCCTGAAAATGTACGTTTGATTTTCTCATAAAGCTTTTCTGTTGCTACCAATCCTCACATTCCTAGCACGCATCACCCCTTTCTCCTTTCCACACACTTCCTGGGCCACCAGGCGGTTGGGCTGGATTTGATTTGGGAAGGTGGGGAAGGGGAAAAAAAAAAAGAGGAGGAGGGGGTAGGAGAGGGAAGAAGAGCAACTGAAACTGCAAACCTAGAGTTGAATCCCTTGCGCTGAATGTTAACTTACAGAAAAGTAACCCAACAACCTTGAAATAGAGCAAAGCCCAATTTAAATTCATTACATTTAAATTAAATTTAAAGCCCATGTAAATGATTGACTTAGTTAAGAATATGTCATGTGGAAGAGAAAAAGTGCAGCAGCGACATGCCAGGCGGCTTTGGCTAATTTTACAATTCACAGCAAATCTTCATACTCTGATTGTGATTAAAAAAAAAAAAGCACACAACTTATTAGCACCAATATGCCAGTTATTAATGCTTCTTCCACAAGAAATCACTGAACGTTTTGCAAACTCCACAAACAAAAAACTTCCATTTACTGAAACGCAGCTAATTTATAGGAAGGACAGGGAGGTATGAAGTGGAAAAGAAGAAAAAGAGCACAGCAAGAATAAATGCAATTATTCCTAACTGGAATTCTCCCTCTCTCCAGACTAATACTCTGAAGTGGGTAAAAATGCTCCAGGATCCTATACTACCACGACCTTAATTCCCATGCAAAAGAACATTTTATTTTTATTCAATTGAGAGAATAATTACTGTATTTTAAAATCTATTTTTTTTTAATAGTTAATCTACTGACACCAGTTGGTGACATTGACACCAGTGGGCGCTAGGTCACAGTCTGAAGGATTATGTCACTGGAACTTTATGAAAGTAAGCTATTTTTAAAATTATTAATGATAGCGTTAATAAATTCATTCAAAACACGTTCTGTGTCTATCCATCCCCACCCTGCTACTTCACACAATGATTTTATTGGGTTGGTTTTGGTCTACTGCACCAAAATTGCTTTTGTTTATTTTTTTTTACGGAAAAAATTACTGTGTGCGCAGACATTTATTATCCTTAATGCATTTCCAGCATGCGTGCTAAAATTTAAAAATAACAAAATTATGACACTGTGGAGCTGAACTTTTAATCTTTTAATAATATCATACGTGGTCAAAATAAGCCGGTTAAGCAGAGTCAGAATAGTCTTAAAATAAGAATTTTCAGGTCAAATCTCATTCTCACAGTCTTCCCTTACTGAGATAACTTTTCTCTTCCCATGTGAAGTGTTAGAGATGAGCCCAATGGCTGAGTGAGGAGCTCTACAGGAAGTCTGACCTCAATTTGATAAGTAAGATTGCTCCAGTCAAGTGCCTTGAAGAAATACTCTAGCATAAAAATATAAACAGCTGGNATAAGACGTACATAGCACACGAAGCTGGATACGTGCTGGGCTCACCAGATGCTGTGCTGTTGCTGGCCTCAGACTTATTTTCTGCCTCGTCTCCCCAAAGGATACACAACCAGGAGCAACCTAACCAACTCCCTTATCATCTTTAAGTATGGATCAGCCCTGGGAAGTATCCATAGGGATATTCATTCTGCATAATTACTTGGTTTCAAGTTGAGCAGTCTTTCCTGCTTACAGAACTCTGCCTAATGCTGTTTTTGGAGGAAAGAACCTCAAAAACAAATTCACAACTTGCTGAGTATTGATTTACCTAGATGATTTAAAATGGAAAAAAGATCATGGTCTCATCCCTCGCGTATCCTTAAGGAACAAACACTCGATCAAACCACCCATCATGCTGCCTGTTCTTTTACAAATATGTCCAGAGGCAGAAGCACCCATCAGCCAGAGATGCCAAGCCTGTGCAATAACACTGCAGAACTACTAGCTGTAATGGAATAGTAGGAAATCAGATCATCCCACATTTAAACTGATCTCTATCACTGATACTCTTTGCAGTACCGAAGTAGCATTAAATGCAATAACGTGCTGCTGCATGGTCACTTAATTAGAGAAGTAAATTCAATATTTGCTGGCATCCCCTACCCAGAGATACAAAGGAAACGTGTATGGGAGCTCTTATTTAGAATTACCTTTCCACTGCCTCCTGGGGCAAACCAGAACAGCTTAGGCATCTGTCTGAGAAGAAAGGGTTGTCATTCTCACCCTGTACAAAATTGTTTACAAACTCCACTGCCTCTCGCACTGCATTACTGCTATGGCCCTGTTTCTGTCTTCGGCATACATGGGTTTTGCTACCAGAAAGTGAAGGGACCTATTACCCTTTTTTTCTTTTAAAGAAAAAAATTCTGTGAAGGTACTGAGGTTGAACAATGGAAACAACATCTCTGTGACACCACTTGCATGTAGTTGGAAGCAGAGTAGGGAACAATGACAACATTTTTCTGATAGGTCAGCTGCACAAAGATTTGCTGGCAGAGCTATTTCCCAAACGCACTACATTTTATACAGAACCCCATGAAGAATTTTAAAGTTCATCCTCTAATTTTATCATTGCTATTTTGGATCCTCCTCTTGCGGTTGAAGGAAGCCAGGACAGAGAAGGAGGAATATTAAAAATGCTGCATATATGAATTTGCTTTTAAGCCTCTAGATGAGCTTAGTGAAATAGGCTACAGGATAATTTTTGAAGGGAGTGTCTGATAGATGTGAGCTGAACAGCAGATCTGAGTGGCTGAACACCTGGGAGTTGGGTTCAGCTTCTGCATCAGCTTGTTTTGTGACATCAACTTTGTTCCCAATCCTGTGAAATTATACTCATCAGGATAATTCCGCCCCTTGTTAATTCTGTTAAAGGATTCAGAAAGACAAAAGGCTGCTTTTTTTTTTTTCTAGCACCCAGGAAGACTGATTGCCAGAACTGTGCTGCTGCAGCAAGACATGGTAGACCTGTGATGAAATTCACTTTCCAACTCCAAGTAAGGTTACAAAATGTAGTTCGTATGTGTGCTGAGAAGGTTCTACCCTATCCTCTCCTAAGGAAGCTTTTTCACTTCAGATAAATATTACATGGTCAGACAGTTTCACCCTACAGCAGGCTTCCAGTTCTGGTTGGAAGGAAATGAACGGCATTTTGCATTTCCTGTTGCTCCTCCCCACTCCTGCAATGAAACAGTTTCCTTAAATGAATCCAAGCTTGCCAACATCTGCAGAGAAGGCAACATGAATGACATTGCATCTTGCAGCAAATATACATCTTGTAAAAAAAAAAATACCTCCTCCCACTCTTGATCAGACACTGTCTGTGGAAGACACTTGACTGGGTTCACTGCATCCTAACAAAAATAACAGTGGTCAGGCACACCCGTGGCTGAGAGAGGCAGTGATCCAGACTGGACACCAGCACCCCACTTCTGCCTGGGCTAGGCTTTCCTTGAGGTTTCCTTTCTGTGGGCTGACCTATTCTTTTCCCTGTGTAACTTTAGAATCTTGATGAGAAGAGCGCCCGCGGTGGGACGGCTGCAAATGTAATGCAATCAGAAGATAATGACTTCAGAAGGAGAGGGGAGGGAGGGGATAATCAGCAGAGGCAGATGAACTCCCGAGATTTAAAAAAAAAAAAAAGAAAAGAAAAAAAGACAGTTTTCATGCAGATGTCCCTAGTAATGAAGAATGAGGAATACTGGAAAAAAAGTGAAATGTGAGCAGATTTGTTTCTAAATAGCACTATTTCAGAGTTTTCCATGGGGTGTAAGTAGCTTCTTAAGCTGAGTGCCTGGAAATACCCTAGACAAATTCAGACCTCTCATATGTCTTTCTCTCTCCCTCTCTCATACATGTACCCATATCCGTGCCACAATTTAGAGCTAGCTTTAGTGGGAATTGAGGAAGGGAATATAAAATATGCAGGGAACATCCCTGTCTCCCTTCAGGCTCAGGTTGAGCTCAGTGTCTATGAAAATATTATGCAAATGTGACAGTGTTTTCTTTGGGCAATCCATTTAACCGGAGCTTTCAACACCTCAGAAGCCTGGAGACAAAGGGTGCCGGTAACGATAAACACAATTTATTTACAATGGGAATAATAGGGAAGGTGTGGGTGGCTGCGACTCCGTGCCTGCTCCTTGCCTGCTCTGCCACAGGCTTTGGCCTTCCCTGGTAATGCCAGTCTCTCCCTGGGGGCAAGGGCTTCACAGGGGTTGTTCTACCCAGAGCTTTCTCTCTCTCTCTGTTCACATTCAGCATTTTATATTCAGGTGTACAACTTCCACAGGGACATTTTAACTTCTCAAAGCAAAGTGGTAAAGGACCTAACATTGGCAGGCCTGAATACAAAAACCATCACAGAGTTCAGGCCTGAAAGAACCCAAGTGGAATTACCATCCCTCCGAGGGGAAGCTAGATACTGGCCTAGCACTACATTGCTCTCCTAGACACCCTCCCTCACCAAATGGTATCAATGCTTAATGGCAACAACTCTGAACACTACTCGCACATCACAGGGTGCGAAGCTGCTGAATCTAACAACAGTTGGGATGGCTGAGGGCATGCAGCTTGCCATCAAGCCTCCCTCTCAGTGCTTGCAGCTCCCACCTATGGGCCAACCAAGCAGCTTCTGGGCCAGCTGCTGCACCTGGAGCTCACTCAATTAGCATGAATGACACTGGTATCAGCCGAGACAGCTCAGCTGCCTGTAAAGCTGTGCTAGGGAAGGGGTTGCTTCATGAGCTGCCCCTGCTGTGGCGTGAGAACACCTGGAGCTGAAACCACTTGCACCCCACAAACTTCATTAATTGCTGAGTGAAGGCAGAAAATAAGTGGCATGTTCCACCCCAGAAAAAGCTGTTATGCAGGAAGAATAGCTGCTGAGGTGACCTCCACAAAACTATGCTTCCAAAGGATGATCAAACTTCATTACACCTTTCCTATGTAAGTTATCCTTTATTATTATTACCCCTGAGGCCCAGTACTCTCTTAAAAAAATCTAACTCTTTTTAATTTGTCCTAAGTAAAACCATTACTTATAAGTATGACAACTGTATTACTAATTACGTAATAATTTTATACGGTAGCACTAGTAAAAATGGCTTGAAGTCTAAATTAGGCCTAATAAAAAATTAATTTCATAAATCACTTGGTCTCAAAAAATATTATTTACTTAAAATTAGAGTTTGCTGAAAAATTTCACATTACTTTTTATTAATGCCACATAGAGTAATTGTGTAATTAGAAGTTAACTTATGAGGTGACAATTTAATTGATAATGATGCACGGCATTTACACAGCAGTCAGCAGCTGGAAAGATCCCAAAATGTTCCGTTAAGGAGAAGTGAGCCAGTGTCTGAGTGCCACACCAGGACAGCAGCCACCCCTGGGCAACTGCTCATTAGGGTCCATCAACCTCAATACAGCGGTGTAGAAAGGAGCCTGAACACAGAATTCCACAAAAGAGGAAGGAAAAAAATAAAGCCATTCCTTGGAAATAAGGTTTGTACTGTTTCGTTCACAGTGAATTAAGGGACCATACAAGGCTGCAGAGCACCATTACTTGCAGCCCGCATCCTGCAGTTGTAGGATGACCACGCAGGGTCCCTTGGAAAGGACCACTTTGGCTCTGCTTAGCCTCAGTCTCGTCTCATTCACAGAGTCTGATTAAATCAGGATCAGTGATAACTAAATTAGAAGTCATTTCCCTTGCAGAGTGTGTACTTCCCAGTACTGTGCCAAATGCTAGAATAGAATGAAACTCTACTTTTATGGGTTTGGGGCCCCTTTGACTTCTAGGTACTTCACATACTGCAGTGTATTAAGTCTATGAGTTAATTTAACAACTCTGTATGGCACTTTATGTTTCCATTTTACAGAAAATTATAGAAAATACGTCAGTAAGTTTGGAATGGAATGAGCAAAAAATGCTCATCCTCACATTTACTGTAACTAGTAGCTCATATATCACACTAAAGAACAAGGAAACTTGCAGTGAGTTAAATCTTCCCCAGGACAAAGGAAAGCAAGAGTCAGATGACTGAAGTCCACCCTGGACAACTGACGCTCCACAGTGAAGAAACTGGCTTTGGGCTTTGCTAAGTACCCACATCTGCGCAGTTGAAGGGGAGATCCATGAAATTAGTTCCTGTGAATCATACTGATGGGAACTAGTGCTGTGAATGTCTATCCTGCCTAACCACATAAATAAGAAAGCAGGTGTAATGCTATAATGGGATGATAATAGCAGGGTGGCAAGATCTTTGGCTACAGCAAATGAGAACAAGCCCAAATGCAGCAGCCACATATGCAGAAATGAAGGAAGAGAGCTGCTTACCCTTGGAAGACCTCAGGTAGGCAGGGATCTCCAGCAAGAGATGCCCTCACCTCTATT
Organism: Pavo muticus; assembly: GCA_016647715.1. Taxonomy (NCBI): domain Eukaryota; kingdom Metazoa; phylum Chordata; class Aves; order Galliformes; family Phasianidae; genus Pavo; species Pavo muticus. Next base: position 45,146 of record JACDJE010000140.1, read on the forward strand.
GCCAACCCTTAAATATGGTCTGGGAAGGGATGGATCCTGGCTCTACCCCTTTAGTCACTCAGGTGCACTGCATACACCTGAGCTCCCCTGGGTTGGCCCTGCCTTCCCACCAGGTGTTCAATCACTGTTTCAGGCCATGTCTCAGCATTTCCACTACAGCAAGAAAGAGAAGGGTGCAATGGTTTGACAAAAGAAACATCATCCAAAAAAAAATAATTAAAATTAGTTAGCTCTGAGATAAGTAACATGAGCAAAGGGAGGGAGGCTAAATGGAGTTACAGCTGCAAGTGATTCCATAATATTTCAGGGTTTGGGTTTTTTTTTTTTTAAAAAAAACTCATTTCCATTCATTTTTAGAGGCACAGAATGAAAGAAACAAACGTATGTCATAAATACTTCCACTCACAAACTGGAAGCAGACTATGCTAGCTAAAATTAGTCCAGATTGAAACTCATTTGCCTGCGATCTCCATCAGTAGCTTCTAGCACACTGCTTAAATGCCAGAGCCTCCCAGCAAGGTGCACATTGTAGAAGCACAAGCAGCTGGGACTGGCCTTTTGCATCCCTTGGCACATTTGTTCCCTCCCT